>JANQAP020000582.1:2609087-2646473 GCA_026874005.2 Erythroxylum coriaceum
GAAAATAACAAACCCATCAACTCTTCATCCCACCTCATGCCATTAGTGCCTTTCAAATCAGCTATAGTCAACTCCTCAGTCGACGAATTGTTAACTGACTGAATTCGGAATCCAGGCAATGAAGGCATCCACGGATCTATAAGAGCTAAAATTTCAGTACCAGCCCCAATCTGCTTAAGACATCCACTACGTAATAGTTATTGAGCTTTTCACAAACTTTGCCAAAGGTAACTGGGATTGGAACTTGCTGGAGCATCTAAAAAACAACCCTGCTTGAAGTATCTTGCTTTATAAACCTTCGTAACCAAAGCTTCTGAGTTAGACAAGAAGCGCCAACCTTGTTTCGCCAAAAGAGCGATATTAAATTCTTTTAAGCCCCTAAAGCCCAGCCCTCCTGTTGCTTTACTGTACGCCATTCTTCGCTAAGCTGCCCAATGAACGCCGCCTTCCATACTAGAATGCCACCAAAACTTATTCATGGCCTTTTTAATTGAATCAAAGGTTCCAATTAACAGCATAAAGACCTGCATTAAGAATTTGGGGATTGCCTGCACTACTGTTTTTAACAAAATTTCTTTTCCTACTCGACTAAGGGACTTACGCTTCCACTCTTGAAGACGCTTCCAAACCTTATCAACAACATGATTAAACAGCTCTTTTTATTACGACCGACTATCGCTGGAAGGCCCAAATATTTTGAGAACCCATCTACCGCCCGGACATTTAAAATCCCCAAAATTGCCTCTCTAACATTATTGTTTGTATTGCTTGTAAATAAGATCTCAGACTTTGTGTAGTTAACTAGCTGGCCAGATGCCTTTTGGTATAAGGAAAGGCAATGTTTTATCAAATTAGCTTTTGTAACCGTTGCTTTGAAATAAAAGCATGCATCATCTGCAAAGAACAAATGGGTAATTGAAGGGGTAGAAAGAGCTACATTAACACCTGCCAATTTGCCCTGTCTCTGATAAAAACTCAAAAGTGTCGACGATGCCTTAGCCATAATAATGAACAAGTAGGGAGAGAGAGAGTCACCCTGTCTCAACCCTCTTTCTGGAAGAACTGGCCCAAAACTCTCCCCATTATGACTAAAATTATAGGAGACCATAGTGACCATTCGCATAACTTTTTCAACCCACTCCTTGTAGTATCCCATTTTAAGCATCAAATACTGTAAATACTGCCATTCTATACGGTCATACGCCTTACTCATATCTATCTTTAAGGCAACAAAAGCATCCTTCACTCTTTCCCTACCCTTCAGCCAATGCATAGTTTCAAAAGCCACCGTAATATTATCGATGATCAATCGACTTAGCACAAAAGCACTTTCGGGCCGTTTGGAAACTTTAGAATTGAATTCAATATTGGAATTGAATTGAATTACATTAATGAGATTGAATTGAATTCAATTTATACTGTTTGGAACAAATCCAGTAATATTAGAATTGAATTCAATTCCACAGTTTGGAACATAATCAAAATGAATTCAATTATTTCATATGACATTTTTACCCTTGACTAAAAGATAACTATATTAAATAATCAACATTCACACTTACATAGAGCAAGTTGTAAACATCAATTTCATTATAATTAATATCATAAAAAGTTCATTATTAAAATGAAAAGAAAAATTGGTTGCAAATAACATTAGGCTAAACCGAGCTATGAAGACAATAGAAACTATTATAATTTAGAAGCTTAAAAATGCATGAACGAGTAATAGTTCTTTTGTGTTGACAACTACAAGGCATTATCAAATTTTGAAATTTCACTCCAAATTATATAATATCATAACAATTTTAACTTGTCTTCCTGTGACAAAGGAGACATAACATCGCTACATCAGAAAATTAAATAAATAACATTCATATGACAAGGAGACATAACATCGCTACAGAAATGAGGGCTAGAGAAATGAGAGCTGCTTTGAAGTGAGAAATGAGGGCTGCGTTGAAGAGATAAATGAGGATTACCTTGAAGAAGAGAAGTAAGGGTATTATGGGAAGATAACTTTTAACGTTAAAAAGTAGCTTTGGAATGTTCACAAGAATTGAATTCTTGTGATTTTTCACTAGAATTGAATTGCTAAGGTTGGCTGGTTTTAACAAAAAATTCTTTTAATTTTTTGGGTTCCAAATATAAGAATTGAATTCAATTCTTATGTTTCCAAACAGGGTGTAAGTTATTAACAGACTAAGGCACTCACATATTAGGTCCACTTTCCACGTGTAAAACAACTCCAAATCTACTCTTCAAACGTGGAGAGTGGAATTCACTACCTCTTAGGATCAAATTTTCTTTATCATATTGTTAAGAAGTTAAAACAAATAACTAGCAGAGAGGATTTGACGTGCTGCCTGTTGTCCGCACATGGTTTCGACATCCAGAGAGTCCTCTAAAGCTTCCTCGTCACATGTACGTAAATACTAAATAATAACTAGTAGAGAGGTGCAGTGTCTGTCATATTGGCGACCTGCAAGATGGGGGTTTAAATTTTGGGAGCAATTTTTAAGATTTGAGTCTCTTGTATGGTGAGATCAGTGGGTAAGCTCAAGTCTCTGGTCAGTTGAGGCACATCCCACGATTTACATCCTCCACCAATCCTAAAGATATGGAAGGTGGAGGCTCCTAATGTTGGAGTTCAACAATTTTTTTTTAATAACTAGCAGAGAGGATTTGTCGTGCTGCCTGTTGTCCGCACATGGTTTCAACATCCAGAGAGTCCTCTGAAGCTTCCTCGTCACATGTACGTAAATACTAAACATATGAACGCTTATTAAGAATTTGATACCTCTCAAACTAAGTGTATTGAGACGAAAACCTTAAAGGTGTCCTAATGTATGGAGATATTCTAGAAATTGTTTATCTATACTCTGCCAGGGATTGCCTTTTCTCTGCACTACACACTTGAAGACGGAGACTGCTCCTCCTCCTCCACCTCCACGACCACCTCTAACACTTTAACAGCTGTTAACACGCGACCGTGTCTTTCTAGATTTTTAATCTGCACGATAACTCGGCAATTTTGCACTAACAGACAAGGAAGGAGAATAAAAGTTGCAACTTTCACTGAAGAAAATTACAGCTCATCCCAGCATCGTAAGGCTTCTAAAGCCCGAGAAACACAAAAAGGAAAAAGGAACCTTTAAAAAGGAAGGATAACGAATCAAACTTTATGCAAATTTGTTTGACGGGCATGTTTTGATTTCCGAGATAAGAAATGGGTCGTTAAGTTGAGGAATCTTAGTTTGTGAAGTGAAGTGGTTCGGTTACAGTCAATTATGGGAATTTCAGTGAACGTTGCTGGTGGTGGCTCCGGTGGAGTTAGTGGCGGCGCCAGCAGCATTGGTGCGTCAGGAGGGAGTTGCTGTGACATGAGCATGAAGTGTTGGTGTAGGTGGAGATGGGAGCAACAGAACCACTACTATAGATTTCTGTCTCCTTTTTCTTCGGGCTTTATCTTCTTTTTGGGCTGTTTCGTCTTGTACGGATCGATTGGTATGTTCTGTCTTTGGCTTGCGTTTAATAAGTCATATATACATCCTGGTTGTGGTACCGGCGCAGAGTTGAGCTGTTTTGGTTGTCAAGAGGACAATGAGGGCTCATGGTCTATAGGGGTCTTCTATGGGGATTCTCCTTTCTCTCTTAAACCAATTGAAGCTGTAAGGTCTTTTTCTCTTGTTTTTTTTTTCTCTCTTTTCGATTTTCTGTCAAGTTGGTTTTCCAAAATTCCTGATCGTGGGAAGGATGAAAATGGTTCTCGATAATTCCTACACGACGAAAAATACAATCTTTCCTATATGTATATTATTATTTTCTTTCATTTTGGTTCGTTTACAATGATTAACACTTTGATTTTTGGGACTCTCGACTTCCTTAAGGATTTTAATTCTAGTTACTTCTCTGGAGCAATGACGGTTTTGAGAATTTTTTGGTACTTTTAGTTGGTATTTTGCTGGTTTCCCTCTGATCCTCTCTTTCAATGCGGCTCCCTGCAGATATATTTAGACCCTTGAATTAAATGTTTTAATAGAAAAACTTGTTCTAGGTATCGCCTTGGTTTGATCTTTGTTCTTAATTTACTGACAATTACCTGTTAAAAAAGACAAAAGATCTGTATTTTTTATGGATTTATGTTGGTCTTTTTGTTCTTCCTTTGCCTGATATGACTGTTAGTTTGATTTGGGATCAGTTTAATGTATGGAGAAATGAGAGCTCGGCCTGGCCGCTGGCAAACCCAGTTGTCAACTGTGCTTCAGTTTCGGAAGCTAACTTCCCCAGTAATTTTGTTGCTGATCCTTTCCTTTATGTTCAGGTATAATTATCTATTTTCCACTTTTTATATTTTGAAATTTGTCTTTTCCATATTTCATGATTCTGTTTCCTTTGTAGGTACAAAGTGATGTAAAATTTTTGCATCTAATTGTTTGGTATAAGATACAACTATTCTTTATTGCAACACTATCTTCTTGTACTGTTTCCTTATATGTAACATTGGTTGGGGATGCAAATTGTTGCTTTGTTGGCTGTTGCTACCATTTTAATCATTGTTCACCTGGTGTATGCATTTATTTGACAGTTAATTTGATAGCAAACTAAGGCTGGGGTCATGGACTAATGAAAGAAAAGACTCCATGATGTATGTGATTGTTTGGTTACACTAAGTATCTGATTGCTTTGCAAAATGGTGACAATATGAACCTAAGTTATGGAAATTTGGGACCACTTTGTCGATGGTTTTGATGAAGGAATAAATTAAATGATAAAAATCTCTGCTTTGACATTATAAATTTTGGCTGCGTGTTCACCTCTTACAGTTTTGGTGTTTTAAAAGTATTAGCATATACATTTGAAGGAGTCGTTTTACAAATTTGTGACCTGCATGGATTAGGGCTTACCAAGTTGTATTGCATGCTTCTCAGTTTCTTGTCCTCCTCCCTCCTCTTTTATTGATTTTGCAGTTCTTGTAATATTGTACAATGAATTACTACGAAGTATACATTACTATCTTTCTAGTAAAATGATGTAAACCTAGAAAGATAACAGACAAGTCATGCAGTGAACTTGGCTCATTGGATGAGCTGCCATGACCATAATAGGAATTGGACGAGATTGCTGAATGTCTTTTTCAGTTGCATATGAATCATATACCATATCTAAATATAAGAGGGACAACTGTGTCAACTTAATACATTGTGAGGGGGAAAACATTTCATTGTCATGGTTTCAACAACTTCTCCTTGATTGGCCATCTATTTTTGTTCTATATGTGCTTTCTAGTTGTCTAATATGCCCCCTAGGTAAATGATAAAGGCAATTCGATGCTGCATTCAGCTATTAGTGTGGACACCTTTATTTTAAATATAGCAGAATTTAGTATAAGCTAATGTTTTAAGAGGGACTACAATAGTATAATTTTTTGTGGTTGTTTGTTCTTGTATGGATCAGTTTTAGTGATAACTATCCACTAATGGAACTTTCTTTTTTATGTTGCTAAAGATAACGTGGGTTTTATATGGCTTGGTTTCTACTTATCAGCAATCAGCTTGAGATTTGCATGATGTCTCATGTTAATATCATAGTTGATAGGGATTTATCTGACAAGCTCGTCCCATCATGATCTGACGTGTTTTTGATGAAGGTGAACTGTTAGTTTATGAATTTAACGTGTGCCTAATTTGATACAATAAAAAATCATCTGTGTTTTAGTAAATGGTTGACTACTTAGGACCATGGGAGTTCCTTAGTTTTATTGGCTTATGCTTAGTATTTCCGCAAATGCTTCTTGAATTGCAAGTGATCTCTTAATATTACATGTATTAGAAATGATACTATTGTAACTGGAGGTGCATACCACTCACATGAGGTTGATTGCATTAAATAAGCTGTGGACCATAACGTTTGAGTCTTTGTAGGCAATTTACATGTTTGTCCTCTCTTGTCATGTTTTAGTGACAGGGTTTGTTACTACACTATTTTGTTACGAAAGTGACATTGTTTTGTTTGTATTGACTTGATTCAGGGAAATACTCTGTTCCTATTTTATGAAACAAAGAATTCAATCACCATGCAAGGCGATATTGGAGTTGCCAGAAGTATTGACAGAGGAGCATCATGGCAACAGTTGGGTATTGCTTTGGATGAGGACTGGCATCTTTCTTATCCCTACGTTTTTGAATACCTTGGCCAAGTAAGACCAAACTCTTCTGCATGAAACCACAGTTGCATTTGTTTCAGCTCTAAATTATCAATATCCACCAGTATATAGCACTTATGCAAGCTGATATACTATATTTGCTACTGCTGAGTACTAAAATAGATATCTTGGATATTTTTGCATCAGGGGTCTCGGTTTGTTTGGCAAAGCAGATCTTGTTAAAAATATTCATCTTTTTGTTATTGACTTTACAATCTTTGCATTAGAAAATAAAACTTTATCACTCGAGGGAGTTATTATGACTATAGTTGAAAACAGTAGTGCACAACTGAAAATTATAGTTGAATGACAAGCTTACTCCATCTGATTATCATGTACTCTCTCTTGCAGATATACATGATGCCTGAGAGCAGTCAGAAAGGGGATCTTCGTCTTTATCGAGCACTAGATTTTCCATTGCAGTGGACACTGGAGAAAATCCTTATGGAAAAGCCCCTTGTTGATTCCTTTATAATTAATCACAATGGAGGATATTGGCTTTTTGGTTCAGATCATAGTGGCTTCGGAGCCAAAAAGAATGGACAACTGGAAATCTGGTATAGTAACTCACCTCTTGGTCCTTGGAGACCACATAAAAAGAACCCCATTCATAATGTTGACAAGAGTATGGGAGCGAGAAATGGGGGTCGACCATTTGTGCATGATGGAAATCTTTATCGTGTTGGCCAAGATTGCGGTGAAACATATGGGCGAAGAGTGCGTGTCTTCAAGGTGGAAGTTCTTACAAGAGATGATTATAAAGAGGTTGAAATTCCATTGGGTTTTGAAGAGCCCAAGAAAGGGAGAAATGCTTGGAATGGTGCTCGTTACCACCATCTTGATGTGCAGCATCTAAATTCTGGAGAGTGGATTGCGGTTATGGATGGAGACCATGTCCCTTCAGGAGATTCAGCATGGCGGTTTATCCTTGGTTGTGCTTCAATTGCAGCTGTTGCTGCAATTGTTGTGTTGTTGGGTGTATTGCTTGGAGCTGTGAAGTGTATCATCCCTCTGACCTGGTGTTCACATTATTCTGGCAAGAGAAGTGATATATCTTTCGTCTGGGAAAGATCAACGAATTTCTCTTCAAAGTTGAGAAAGTTTTGCAGCCGCTTAAACAGAGCACCTTTATCTCTGCGGGGAAAAATAAGGCCAAATACATGGGCTGGAAGAATGGTTTTGGCTTTCCTGTTTGTAGTTGGAATTGCGTTGACGTGCTCAGGTGTCAAATATATCTATGGAGGCAATCGTGCTGAAGAGGCTTACCCTCAAAATGGTTACTACTCTCAGTTCACTTTGTTGACGATGACCTATGATGCTCGGCTTTGGAATTTGAAGCTGTACGTTAGGCATTACTCAAAGTGCTCGTCAGTCAAAGAAATTGTTGTAGTGTGGAACAAAGGAGTGCCTCCCAAAATAAGTGAACTGGAGTCAAAAGTGCCAGTTAGGATCAGAGTTGAGGAATGGAACTCATTGAATAATCGGTTCAAGGAGGACTCATTTATTAACACTCGTGCTGTTCTTGAGCTTGATGATGACATTATGATGAGTTGTGACGATATTGAGCGTGGCTTCAATGTTTGGCGTCAACACCCAGATCGAATAGTTGGCTTCTATCCCCGTCTCATCAGTGGAAGTCCATTGAAGTATAGGGCTGAGAAATATGCTCGAAGTCACAAAGGTTATAACATGATTCTTACTGGGGCAGCTTTCATTGACGCTAAATTAGCTTCTGAAAGGTATTGGGGCGAGGGAGCTAAGGCAGGGAGAGAGCTGGTTGACAAGTTCTTCAACTGTGAGGATGTGCTGCTTAATTATTTATATGCAAACGCGAGCTCATCCAAGACTGTTGAATACGTGAGACCTGCATGGGCCATAGACACATCCAAGTTTTCAGGTGCTGCCATTAGCAGGAATACACAAGAGCACTACAGGATAAGAAGTAATTGCCTGACCCAATTTTCAGACATGTATGGTAGTTTAGGTGGTAGAAAGTGGGAGTTTGATGGTCGAAAAGATGGGTGGGATTTATAGTAGCAGGTTATAAGAATCTAGAATCTATGTTGTGTGTTCTTCTCTGCCATCTCTATACCTCATCTGGCCCCTTGTGAAGATTTTGATAGTTGATGTAAATTTTGGTTTAGTAATCCCTTCCCTTGTATGCTTTGTTGCAACATGTATATTAAATTAATCTGTTGTTAGAAGTGTATATTGGGCTTATCTTCAGTTCAGTTATTTATTTATTTTAATATATTGAACCCTAATTAATGTCTACACTTGCACAATACTATATATATACCCTTACCTGTAAATGTAATACTATTATTATTATTATTATTCATGGATAATTTATTGCAGGATGGGCAAAGATGAATTTTCTTCTGGCAGTGTATAATCACCTGTTCCATTATACTTTGTTTTATAAAAATCTATTCATTTAATAAACAGGATTTACAAAAATTTGATGAAATTGCTTGAAAAAAGGGTCAAACACTAATTGAGAACATATGATCTGTTACAATGTTCCGGCTGTTCTTGGGAAAAAACAAAGGAAACAGGGCAGGGGCAAGGGATGGTAGATGGTGACTGTGAGTGAATTGATGGACCAAGAACAGAACTAAAGTGCCTGACCTAAAATTTATGGGATGGGATGGGATGGGATGGGATGGGAGTGGGAGTGGGAGTGGGACTATACTCACATGAATTAATACTATTTGTTATTAAATATAATTCATTTAGTAGAATTGCTTTACTAAAACTAATGCCTCTTTATTAATTAGAGATATACTAAAAACAATTAAAACTGAATCAATGCCTTCTTGTTGAATTCTAGTAAAACTGAATCAATGCCTTCTTGTTTAATTCTATCTCACCCTTTTGTTATTGCTATTACTATTCTTTGACTTTGATTTTCCTTCTTATCAATTGAATCCAATCTATCCTGCAATGTTGTTCTTCTTCATTAAAGGAAAAACAAGAACACCAACAGCTAACAGAGTCAAAGATTCTAGTATCATGGAGTGATGTGCCACTGCCAACTAATTTAGATTATTTTCAATTATATAAAAACCGTTCGAATCTAAGAAATGAATGAATGGTAATCATCATTCAGTTCCTTCCATGTGCCATTGTTCTTCTTCTCTTCAATCCCCCAATCTCACTCAGCTCTCCTCCATCAAATCCCTCTCCTTCTCAATTATTTCTGAGTTTCTAGAGTTTTCAAGTTTTATTTTTTATTTTTAGTCCTTTAGGAGAATCTTGTTCACTTTTCTTTTGCAGAGAATATAAACTCAGACTCTCCCTCTCATTCTCATCCAATGCCTTCTCTTTTGACTTGGAAACTCCCGTCCTAAGATTTCTAAGGAGGCAATTTTTGTTTTTCTTTCCTCTCTTTCTCTTAGAGAGAGAAAGTGGGTATTGTTGCTTATCTGTTATTATCGTTATGTATTATCCATAATTTGATTAGAGAAAAGGAATCACAGGGAAAGAGATATAGAGATGTTGGCAATGGACAAGGATTTTGATTCAAAGCTAAGGATTCAAAGCAACAACACTTCTTCTTCTTCTTCTTCCTTCTCCTCCTCTTCTTCAACGTCTTCTAATAATGGGAATGTTCTGAGATCTAAGAGCTTTGCTTTTAGGGCTCCTCAGGAGAATTTCTCCATTCAGGATTTTGAGCTCGGCAAGATCTATGGTGTTGGTTCTTATTCCAAGGTCTGGTCTTTCAAGTTTCACGCCTCATTTGCTCTCTTTTAATTGTTGGCTTTCTTTTTTTGCTAGTTAGTTTCGTGGGTTTTGTTTCTTTTTTGATGACTGTGATCAAATATCGTGTCTGTGATTCTTTTACTTACGCGACTGTTGGTAATCGCAGGGTACCAATTTAAGAAGTTTATATTTCCTTTTAAATTAACTTGCATAAAGTTAATAATGGCCGTGATATGATTCAATAGAAAATTTGAATTTTTTTCTTCGCATGCAGAACACTAGGAGAACGTATTTCTGTACTGACCATTTAGGAATTATAACCATAGGAAAGTGTGCTGGCCAGAGTTCAGAGAGAATTTTCTCTAAGGGGGAGGTTGGTTGTATGAGCTTAGCTCTATGCCGTAGTGGTATATAAGGTGTTTATGCTCTTATATGGTTAATGAAGAATTGATTGTGAAGAGGAAATAAATAGCTCCAAATTTTCGGAACATAAGTAGAATATCCTTCATGTTGTGTAATGGTCGTGGTGTGCAGATGTTGGTTCTCATATATTACTTTGTTATGGTTTATCGACTTTGCGATTATCTTCGCATATTGCTTCTTTGACAATCATATTAATAAATCAGGTAGTAAGGGCGAAGAAGAAGGATACAGGGAGTGTATTTGCCTTAAAGATCATGGACAAAAAATTCATCACCAAAGAAAATAAAACTGCTTATGTGAAATTGGAGCGCATCGTGCTTGATCAGTTGGATCATCCTGGGGTTGTGAAGCTATATTTTACTTTCCAAGATACGTTCTCCTTGTGTGGGTTCCTTGAAGTATCTTGATTTTGCATTCTTCACTGTTATTTGGGGCTTTCACTTGATTTATTCAAGACCAGAAGATGAGCATTAATATGTGATGCTCGTTTCTTGTTGATGTGCAGACATGGCACTTGAATCCTGTGAAGGTGGAGAACTTTTTGATCAAATAACTAGAGTAAGTCAATTATGTAAAAACTTTTTTACAACTATTCTTTATTTCTTCTATCCTCTCCTTGCTAAGTGGTCTGTGGTGTTAGCTTGTTTGGATATTTTCATATCTCCAGTTTATCTGCGCATATGCAGAAAGGCCGGTTGTCTGAAGATGAAGCTCGTTTCTATACCGCAGAAGTCGTAGATGCTCTTGAATACATACACAATATGGGATTAATTCATCGAGATATCAAGGTAACGTGCTAGTACATTTTCACATTGTTTACTCATTTGAAAAAGTACTAAGAATTACTTGTCTGCAGCCAGAAAACTTGCTACTTACTGCAGAAGGGCACATCAAAATCGCTGATTTTGGAAGTGTGAAGGCCATGCAGGATTGCCGCATAACTGTTCTTCCAAATGCAGCCTCTGGTAGTGCTTCAATTTCTTTACGATGAAGTTTTTCGGCTATACCATTGAGTCTTGGGTTTGATGTGTTTCCACTTGACGCCCTGTCCAGATGATAAGGCTAGCACATTTGTGGGCACTGCTGCTTATGTGCCTCCAGAGGTTCTGAACTCTTCTCCAGCTACTTTTGGGTAAGAGACTTCTATCCATAATTTGCTGGTCAAGGAACTCTACATACCCTTGGAGAGTAAATTAAATTTTTTTTTTTGTTCGTATCAATATCTTGCTTCTATGGAATAACCCTTTTTGCTCTTTTGGCCAATTAAACAGAAATGACCTCTGGGCACTTGGCTGCACCTTGTATCAGATGCTTTCTGGAACTTCACCTTTCAAAGATGCAAGTGAATGGCTCATATTCCAAAGAATTATAGCCCGTGACATTAGATTTCCTAGTTACTTTTCAGATGAAGCGCGAGATTTAATTGATCGCTTATTGGTAAGAGATAGGAAGTTTAGCAGATTAGGTGTGAAAAGTTAGCAGTTTATTCTTTTCGATCGATGCTTCCATTTTGCTAGTACTTTTGTGTTATTCTACTCTATTATAGAATAGCTGATGACCTCAAGGAATTGTTCCAAGACTTCAGTTAATCAATCTGTGTTTGTTGTCTATGCTTTACTGCATGATGGAAAGGAAGTTGGTGATTTGTAACTTCTATTAGAGTTCACGCATTTTATGAACCTGTCTGTTTGTTATGCTTTGCAATCTGGGTGTTGGATCTGGTTAACATTTTGATATACATCAGAATTGACATGCAGCTTAGGTAATCTTATGCCTAATGAGCCACAGGGCTTGGGTTTGCATAAGTTACCAAGCTACCATTTTTTCCACTTTCCGTATTTTGGAATTCATCATTGCAGTCTCTGATTTGCTTTATAATCATGATATAGGATACAGATCCCTGTAGAAGACCGGGTGCTGGACCTGATGGTTATCCTTCCCTTAAGATGCATCCTTTCTTTAAGGGCATTGATTGGAATAATTTAAGAGCAAGGACCCCTCCAAAGCTTGCATTGAAGCAAGTGGTATGACTGTCATTGAGCTTGGATATGCGTGGAAGGATTTACATTTTACTGTCCATTTTTCCCTGTCTAATTATCAGTTAAATCTGCTGATCTCTTGATTTGCCTCTTCAGGCCCATTCTGAAGATGGCGATCATGAAAACGATAATGATTCATGGAACCCGTCCCATATTGGGGACAGCTCAGCAATACAAAATGATGGAAGTCTTGGAGTCTCACAGTCCGCTGAACCATCGGGTCATATAACTAGGCTGGCCTCAATTGACTCCTTTGATTCTAAATGGTACCTCAACGTTTGAAAATTTATGCTCTAAGTTTGCTCTAAAGCTTTTATTTTCATAACTTTGTTTCTATGTTTTAAAGCCAGAATAATGCCTTCAGAATTCTAAAGTAGTGGTTTATATGTTACCTATCCACATGAGCTTATTCATACGTGTATCTGTTGTCAGGCAACAATTTTTGGATCCAGATGAATCTGTTCTTATGATCTCAATGGTAAAGAAACTGCAGAAATTGACTAACAAGAAGGTGCAACTTATACTCACCAACAAGCCAAAATTAATTTACGTTGATCCTTCAAAATTAGTCATAAAGGGAAACATAATCTGGTCTGATAATTCCAATGAACTCAGCATCCAAGTTACTAGTCCATCTCATTTCAAGATCTGTACGGTACGTCTTTTTTCTCTGCTATTACCTATGAGTTTCCTCATTTTAATTACAAACTGTTTGATCTTTAGCACCAAGTTGTCACATTCTTGGACTTCGAGTTATTTTGAGATTATGTTGTAAATAGAAGTCTACCGTACCAATGTGCAATGCTGTAATGTCTCTTATCTTATTTTCATAAGTTTCAAATATAGGTTTTTTAGCATTGGGTCGTACCATTTTTGAGTACAATATTTTGACCATGGAAGTGTAGCTGTGAATGATTGCTTATGTGTAATTCTTTTCCGTATCTATACTGGTTCAGCCAAAGAAGGTGATGTCATTTGAAGATGCAAAACAGAGAGCATGGCAGTGGAAAAAAGCAATTGAGAGTCTTCAGAACCAGTGATATGCCGTTTATGGATTGGCAAAGTATTCTTTAATTTCATTATACCCTATGTGGGGATTCTGGAAATGTTCAACACCCCCAGATTAGTCAAGGATTGCCTATATTCTGAAAGAGATTCAATTCACAAATTCAACTTCAAGGTGTAAAGCTGCCCCCCTCAGCCCTCCTTCGCCCATTATCTCCTGCCTAAAACTGAATTTGTAGCGGCCTTCTGGCTGTTGTGCTTTCGTCCTTTTCCCCTTGTCATTACACTTTTGAATGAATGCATAATTTTAAGTTCTTGTTGCACGGCTTGTTTAGTGTGCTTCATCTTACAAGCAATTAATGAGAATTTCTTTCCACCATGCCTATTCTATATTATAATATAAACATGAAAGTTCTGTGCTCCTGAAAAGCACTGGTTTTGGGAACATTATCCTCTACACTTGCTTTCATCAGTATGGTATTTTATTAATGATAAAAGTTAAATTCTTATTTGATGATTTTATCGTTTCATAAAGTACTATTGTTTAAAATTATTTAACACCTTACCTTGTGAAGTTAGAAAATGGCTTTTTATTAAAGTTATTATGACGTATCGTTAATAAATTAACAAGATTTGTTTTATTATGACACTGCCCAGGTAAGTGCTATCGAGTTGGTCGATGCAACTATAACAAGGTGAAAGTGAAATTTAAAATAATATATTTATGGCTATAAGTTTTATATTTATACATATTATATATAATATAAGTAAAAAAAAAACCAAATTTTATTTTAGGACATACCTACACAATTATTTAGATTTCAATTTTATTTAGTACAAAGTTTGGAGTAAAAAATAGTATCATCATTAGAATCATATAAGCCCATGATAAATTTATATTTTCTCGTCCAAAATTATCTTCTCGCGTATAAAGAATTTGATTCTTCCGAAGTCTAATGCACTAAAAGATAAATATGATTAAGATAAAACTATAACAATACAACTATGCATTTTATTAAAATTTTTAATAAGCAAACTAAATTAAATTTTATAAAATTAGAAAATATTCAATTTATTAATGATAATAATGTACCAAATCATTCAACCTCTTGCATTCTAATCTATTTCACTTTTTACTAGATAAACTCAATTTATTTCAATTCCTTTTACACCTAATTACATTCACACATCGGCTAAGATTTCAAATTCCAAACTTTTGAAACTCTAAAACGCTACTTTCAAATTGGCTTCACCATACAATTATTAAACATCAAAAGTAATAATCATTTTTAAACAAGTAGCATAAGTGAAGAAATGTATACTTAGATTAAGTTTTCTTTTTAATGAATTGCAATGTGTAGCCTGACTTACTTTACCATACATATCCTTATATACCTCTATTTATGAGTGAAGAAAGTTTGGCATTATATCATTTGAACATAGTTATCCTAATGGTTAAGAATATGTCCCTATTAATTTTAATTCTTTTTATGAAACTTATCTTAAAATAAACACTCAGATTAATTATACTAGTAGTAAACAAAGGAGAGTAAAGTTACTTTTCTCACCCCTTATTAATTATAATAAAATAAGTTTTACAAATAAAACTTATTTTTAAATTAGTCTTGATTATTCCCTTCATCTTTTTCATAAAATTATAAAACAAATTCATTGTTGACTTCTTGTCACTATCAGACAAATGAAGTACTCTTACTAGAGGCTAACAAATTCAAATAATAAACTAGCATTGGAATTGAAATTCATGATCTTCAAATATAAATTTAGAAATTTAAATTGTAGTATTAGACCTAACATATTAAGATACAACTCATTCACTATATGTAAATATTATTTAAGCTTTTTTTCATTTGAATAAAATACTGATGTGGTAAGGAATTAGTCACAAATTTTATAATGACAAGATGACACAAATTTTAACTATGTATGAAATCTTTCTCATTAAATGTAAAACTTTATAAATGAACTTAGTAACTTTTTTCACTTTTTGCATAATTTCATCAATGATAAAAAAAGTATCTACCAACTACTGTATTTTTTAACATTATGTTACTACAATATGCAATACAAAGAGGTCAATAAAATAATTATCCTTTTTTTGATAATAACAAAATATAATTACTACTATTTTTTTTGTCTTTAAAAAAGCAATATGAAATTAAGTCAAGAGATACCTTGTGAAGCCACAGAGAAAAGTCCATAAAATTAAAATCCTTTTAATAAGACCAAGATCAATGAAGATCTATAAATTCAATTATAAAGTTTTTGTATTTCTCTCTTGGATATTTTATACTTTAGAAAATTTTCATGTATAAGCATACCATATTTTGAACTTTACGTATAAGTCTTTTCAATTGTCAAGATGAATCAAGGTTTTGATTTTAAATAAAATCCTTTTGATCTTTAAAATATTCTTTAGGTAATATTTTGTGAATTGTTTGTGTCAAATTTCTATCAAAAGAAAGAGTTTGATAATTTGACTAACTTGAAAATTTATAAAAAAGTATACTTTTAGGTTTATCGATTGACCAATCTAGATTAATGGGTGATTAATATATTATTTATGGGCATATTGGTAAACTAATATTTAGGTGTAGTAGACCAATGTCTCTTGAAAGTTTGTAAAACTAGGTAACATGAGTTTTTTGGTGCATTGGTCTATACATTGGTTTACTAATTTATAATGTGTTTGAGAGGTCAATCAATGTAGTTTGAAACGTAAAAATGTTGTATACCATGATTTCGTATCGATATTGGTTGACCAATATACCAATATCCAAGAATAGTCAACCAATGTCACTATTATTAGTCATTATAATGTCTATCAATATTTTAGAGCTAGTATGGGTATAAACACTTGGGTTTTTAGTTATTAGAAAATTTTATAATATCTGGTTATTCCAATAATAAAATTTGAAAGATTTCTAAAGCTTCTTACTCATTTAAACATCAATTGTAAAGTGATTATAAACCCCTAAAATTGAAGTAAGCAAGCAAGGAATATGGTTGTATTTGGTTGATCTAAGAAGGATTATGGTTGCTTTTCACCTTCAAGGAAGATAGTATAAAAGTTTCTCTTTATTCGAACAAAGATTATTATAAGAAAGTTCCTCTTCACCTTATTTAAAGAAGAGTTTAGTTTAATCACAAGAGAGATTTAGGGAGCGGATGTAGGCAAGGGATGTTTGTTAAACTACTATAAAATTAATTTTTATTTCTCTTCCATAGACTCTTTACATTATTCTTGCTTGTTTATTAAACTTTACTAAATTGCCACTTCATTTCATCATTTTATTTGAAGTTGATCAAGTTTAATTCTTAAGTTGCAAGAAGCTTTTAAATTCATCAACACTAATTCACCCTTCTTTTGTGTGCCGTTACGGACTAATGATCATCATTTAATAACTTAATATCACATAAACAAGAACTTATTAGTTAAAAAGTTTGTTCAAGTATTTATGTCTTTGCTTATATATTAATATTAGGAAAATTTTAGTCATAAGTCTATCATTTGAGTTATTATAGAGTTGATACTTTTAGTTTAAATTTGGAGTAAGAAAAAACTTTTTATGAATATTTTTAGAATTGAAGTGCCCCTTGTCTTTTATTAATCTCATTTATGATGATAATTCATATAATATTGTTCAACTCCTAAACAATATTTCACATAACTAGTAACTTTCACAAAAGACCATATTAACCAATTAAACAATGTCTGATCTCTATGTTAAATTGGAGAATTCTACAAATAAAAATGATTATGTCCTAATTAGTATAGAGTGATAATAGATTACTTTTTGGATAATATAATTTTTTTATAGTTACTTGTCATGTGGAATATCATTTTGAATAAACAACATTGTATAGATATTCATTATTGATAATTTGATGTAAGACTAACAAGGGGAACTTTACTGAAAAATTACTAGTACGAGATTCTTGTGTTTTAATTTTATACCAAAAGGAATTCATTTGCAATAACCTAAACTAGAAAAATGTATGACTTAATATACTGTTAATTAAAAGTTTAAAAAGATTTGATTTGCTTAATTCATGCATGATAGAGCTACAATAAAGTTCTAAAAATCTTTTAAAATTTATTCCTTTTGGTAACATCAGGCATATTCTAATATAAATTTATGAACATTTTGATATTAATTACAAAATTACAAATATTTAATCTATTACCACCTTTTAAAGGAACACTGGAAAGAACCTAAAGATTTGAATGAATATAATTGAAGGTTCATTTAGTCTTACGAGTTGTTGTGATAAAGGTGTCTTGCTTTCGCTCCCTAAAAACACAATTCTCACAAACTACATCTTTCCAATGCTTTATTTGCACGCAAACCTTTTTTACCGAATAAGTTTATGGCTTTTTCACTTATCTGACCCAATCTCATATGCTACAATTTAGAGACATAATAATCAGAAAATAATAAACTTATGGCAGTAACACCTATAACTATGAATCCTTTTAATAAACACAAATTTCCAATTTTTTTTGACTTCCATCATAACTCGAGCAATTTTGATAACCTTTACGAATCCACCTTTAGCTAAATACATGCATTCATTGGCTTTGAGGGTGCCTAAGAGATGAGATTCTTCTTCAAGTATGAAACATGACGAATATTAGTTAGTCAAAAGTTCATATTAATGATACCACTATATAATAGTTAGGATTTTAGTTTTTATTATTGTTCTCATAGGTCACTAACCATGTTTCTTTTTTTGTTATCCTATGATAGTTAGGATTTCAGTTTCTATTAACCACCATTATTGATGGCTTACATTTGTTTTGCAAAATCGTGCCACAACAGTAATCATGACATCAAGAATAACCATTTTTGTCATATTAATTTATATATTTCACTTGCCAACAATTTATAGCAAAAAATGGATAACATCCATTGTGACATAGCTACTGGTGGGAAAAATATCTAACATTCGAGTCTTGCTCACTGACCACAAAGTGACATTGGAGGAAAATAAACTCTTATAGATTCCAATGCTTCCTCTAAAATCGTAATCTTTCTTTTCTTCTGCCTTTATAGTCTTGCAGCTCTCTAAGGAAGATTATACCTGCTATAACTGCAACAAAAAGAAATAGAAACCTCAAAACCAATATTTATTACACCAAACAGTGAATTAAATCGGAAACATAAATTTAGTTCCTCAAATGAAAGAACCAATAACTAAACTACATCTACAAGCAAGCATGAAATGATCATTATACTACAAGCCTTTATGAATGGCTTCTATGGATCTTCATCCACATACTTTAAACATATTACACCTAAGACATGAATGGCCCACAAATCTTCTCATTGAAGTTTAGCATTTTGTTTAATTCTAACCTTTTGATTTTGTAATATGGGACTTCTACAGAGCTACCGTGTCGAAAGATTATCTTTGTCTTTGTTTATTTCTTAGGTAGGGAAAATTACTATAATTCATCACCACCAATCTATGTATTGTGTGACATTTTTCACAAATTTTACAAATAGTCTCTTATTTTCATATTTTTGATTACTACTTATAAATATACATACATTCTTTTTTGCAAAAAATAAATTTCTTTAATTTAAGTCTTGTAGTCCTATGAAATGAAAGGAATGCTTAAGTTGAAAAAAAACTACATAATCATTCAATTCTTTACTGCAAAGTCTGTAGATCAAACACCTCTCAGTTGAATCATAATTGAGAAATGATAACTCTATATCATAAAGTACGAAGCTAACATATAGTAATATTTCTCTTACCATAACATTATCATAGAAAGGAAGAGTATGCTAACTTGTCTATCCTTTCAAGGCAAAAGGATACCGTTCTCCTTTTCTGTACAATCTCAAACTTGATACATTGAATGCTAAAAGGGCACTGCCAATAATCGCCCTAAATCTTATGGCAGAAATGCTTCCTGTGATCATGAAGCACAGAAAACTACCAAAAGAAAGAAGCAAACCTGTAAAGCATAATCCACTTGATCAGAAAGCACTCATCTACTCCAAGCATCCATTATGCAACCACTTCAATATAATCTTTACAATGCCACAAATTGGAGGACGACCATATAATAACATCAAAAGATATGTACAACTATTCTTACCATAAGGTATTCTAACATAAAAATCTTGGACTTTGGAGATACCATTAATGTCGTCAGTTATGGAAGAAAATGTTTGCACAATCTCTTTGACTAGTTCAGGGGAGTTCTCAATAGCTGTTGATAGATATTCCTGACCATCTTCACTAATCTCCTTAGCTAGGACACCTAAATCATTCATGGCCTTTTCAGCTCGAATTCTTAATTGCTTCGAAGTTTCATCAAGAATGATTTTAGCTCTCTTAGAGTAAACTTTGTAAGCTTCTTGTGACACACTTTGCATCTTCAAAGCTTGCTCTTTGAAAGCTACGAGGGTTTGCTTCCATGCTTCATCTGATCCTTCAGCTCCTGATTTCAAATCATCCCTCTCTTTCTGCACTTCAATTTCAGAAGGCTTATAAAATCATATGAAGAAAAAAGAAAAAAAAGGTTCAATCTTTACGATACCAAGTTAACAAAATTAAAATATTTAGCTTACAACCACCATATTCTCTATAAAATAAAGCTAAAAAAAGGAAATAAAAGAGACCCAAAATTCAATTTCCAAAAAAGAAACTAACTTTACAAAAACAAAGAGGTTTTAAACAAAGTGAGAATCGAGATAAGGTGTTAGCTCATTGATTCTTCATAGGAGGCGACAAATGAGATAATTGGTCAGGGGAGAGAAGCAGAAGAAAGGGCAAAGATTGTCGAAAGATTTGGGGATTTCTTACGTCTGGGGGGACAAACAAAAGGGATTTCATGCATCTGGGAAGAGGAATCGAAAGATAAGATTTACTCTTGTTGAAACGACGTCATTTAAATAATCAGGGTTTTGAATCTTAACTACTGCTGAGGTGTCTGATTAATTAAGGTTCCTGGAGACGTGACAGTGCCACGTCAGTAAAGATAACGTAGGCACTGATGTCGGATTAGAATTAAAAAAATTAAAAGTTTGAGTATTTTATTGTTATTTTTTAAAGTTCGGGCTAATTGAAAAATTGACGAAAGTTTGGGATTTTTTTTAATTTAGTGTGTTTGATTTTAAAGATAAATTGAAAATGTGTTGCATAAGTGAGAGCTTCTTTTTAGTGTTTGATAGACATCAACTTACGCAACTTTGGCAACATGATGATGATATGATTTGACAAGAAGTTGATGTAATAAGGATATCTAAAAAAATTATTGAATTACAAAAATTTGAAAAATATGTGAATTGTCCATTTTGGCAAAATGTAGTCATATTCTTAAATTAGATGATTGTGGTATCATAGCAGCTGGAAGTTCGAGTTTAGGACAAGCTAAAGATCATTTCAGTTTATAGTTGTGATAGTTACAAAATGATAGTTATAGAATGGCTATGTTAGTTTGTCAATTATGTTAATTGTAAGTTGTTTATCTTAATCTGAATGTTTGCAAGAGTCATATTGCTCCAAACATTTGCAAATTTGGGATTAGGATAAGTTTAGCATAAAAGGAGATGATGGTTGGTGAAAAAATTGCTAGAACTTATCCAAAACTGATGCTTATAAAAAGGTGTATGTTTTGTCTCTTACCGGACCTCAGGAGACATCAATAAACATTTGTTACACATATATGATCTGATTCTTTATTAATTACTGCCCACAAATACCATAAAACCAAATGCACAGAACTCGTTCAATGAAATACTCAAACAGTAATGTGAAACTTCTATATACTCTTTTGTCCAGATTTAACTGTTTAATTATTTGGGAGTAGGTATTCATGTGTTTCCAACCTGTCAAACAGACATAGCTAAGCCTATAAAGTGTGGAAATCAAAGGACTTAATACCCGAATGATGAAATGCTTCAAACTAGAAGGTGTTTGACAATTGATTAAGATAAATGCACATAACCTCTTTGATGGCATTTTGCCGAGAATTTAGTTGAGGAACTAAATTGCGATTTGAAGGCATCTTTCTGGCCTAAAAACATCCTTGTGACAAAAAGCCTTTAATAAGCTAAAGATATTAGGCAATAGAAAAGATAAATCAATATTTTGATGGCTAAGAATATTGAAAGGCCATGCGTTATGCTTAATTAACTCACGAAACGTTAATATCCATTCTTTATTAACTCCAAACTCCAAAATGTATAAAGTAAAAACATTAGACATCGATGAGCTGACGGGTCCTAACAAAAACGTAAAATAACACAACAGTAGATTTTGGCAAGACAAAAGAGCTTTAGATGAAAAATGGCTACATGCCACGGTCCGTAACAAAGCTATGAATAAAAATTTCTGTCCTCCGGAGTCTTATCTTCAGAAGCAATTCATCATCGGCTTTTCTGATGTATCATGTCTTTGTCAGCAAGTGGCTCATACCATTGAGGTCCAAACCCAGCAGCTATCCTTGCTTCGTCGTTAAACGGTGCCTTCAGTGGTCCTCTGAAATATTCCCTCACTATAGTGCCAAATTTCTTGATTATCTCTTCATTATCCTCCATCATGATTTCGCTTCCAATGGTCAAAGCTGGATCTCTGGTGGCCCTCAAGCAAAGATATTTGAACCACTTCACCCCAGCAGCACAATGGGTGATTTCTTCTGGGTAAACCACTCTCTCCAGTAAATCAGCCGTCTCATTGTCACCACCATTCCGAAATCGATAGATGGTGGTAGGCATCACGTCCAATCCCCTCGCCTGCATAGAAACCCACCAAATTTTCTATCATGTAGAAGAAATGAATTTTTATATAACTCGCAAACTCGGATATGGGATTCTAAATCAGATGCTGCAAAAATGTTTTCATTAAGCACTCTATTTTTCCACCCGGGCCAAAGTAAGAGTTTCTGCAAGATATTGTAATCCCAATTAACAGTATTTTACTATTAAGACTCGTTCAAGCTCCATCGAAGGTGACCTCTTTCCAGATAATGGTGTGCAATCGTACTCTAGGTGAACAAGTAGGAAAATTAGCCAAAGGGGAAGAAATGCACCTCGTGAACACAATGCTCGATAGCCAAACGAGCCAACAAGTCCTTGGACGTAGCAATAGCCGAGTCCCATAGACCATCATGAGCAGGGAGTGCTCCATAAGAACAGCCCATTTCCTCCAACCTTTTAGCAAGAAGAGTGAAGTGTCTGCCCTCGTCTTGGGCCACCTTTACAAAATCAGTGAAGAACTCTCTTGGCATGGCCTCTTGCTTACCGAATCGAGCAATTATATCCTAAAGTATCATTGGATTGACAACGTCAAACTCAAAACACCATATGCCGGATAATACACGACTATCAATGGCCAACTATAGCGGTATAAACAAATTTGTCCAAGAGTCAGCCGAGTACCCAAGACAAATCAATAGCCCAACTTTCAGTGTGCACAAGGCTATGGACAATGGCCTGCCTGCTCTGCAAGCTACCAGCTTTTCCCAGCTTGGGCATTAAGCTTGGTGCCACCAACTTAAGCTGCACATTCACAACGTTAAATCTCAACTAGTCAACCATTATATCAAAGGCCTAATTATTCTTTTCCATTATTTATATCAAAGGCCTAATTAACACAAAAAAAGAATGTCCAGTAACGAAAAATAGGATAATACATTGGTAAGCCTAGCGGGACGATCAGGTACAGGGAACTCCCGAGAAAGGTTGTAGGAATGAGAAATGGTTCCTTGAAACCATTGAGACGCGACGGAGTCGCCAAGCCTCGCCTTCTCAAAAGGGTCCGGCGTATTAAGAACCCTTAACGCCGCTTCAACCAGACTCTCCCTTCGTGATGCTTCTAGTGGGTTCATCTCCCTCGCAAGTTAAAAGTTTTTAACTTTATAAGCTATTGGCTTTTGGGCCTCTTTTATACCCTTCTAGGAGCAAATAAAATCCGATTTACTTAATAAAATATCTGGTGGAAGTCGAACATTTGCATAATTCTACTATATTTTCGTCGTATACTCGCGGCCTTTTATGTAAAGGTCTGCCTTTTGTTTTGTCTTAAAATTAAAACCTGGATGCATTGCTGCGAACTTGAGGGTCCAAAGTCCGAAACAAGTCACACAGTCACTTGGCTTCTTGTTGGGTTTTACCTAGAGTTCTTGAAGATCTGATAAGTCGATGAGCGCATTTGTGATGCCGACGAGAACGGAATCTACTCACCATCGTCTCTACGAATTTGCCAAGTTAGCTCTTATCAAGATTTTCGCTCACCCCTATGCCACTGTCTCTGCTCTTCTCCGTTTCTTTCTCTATGCTGGTTATCAAACAGTCTTTAGTTTGTGTGCATGTATGTGGCTATTAAGGGTTTGGCTTTGGTTTGGTTTCAATGAAGGTTTGTGATTTGTACTGTGGAGTTGGAGCTGACGCCGACAAATGGGAATCTGCTCAGATTGGTCACTATATTGGAATCGGTACGATGTGTGTATTTTCTTTTGAGAAAAGGTCGCTTCTGGCAACCTTTTTCGTTTATATTTCTTTCTTCTTCTTTGTCTTCGTTTTTCGTCTCTATTTGTTGGAGGGGAGAAACGATTTAAAGATTGTTGTTTTGGATGTAGATGTATCTTCATCTGGAGTAAGTGAGATGAAAGAAGCATGGGAGAGTCAGAGAAAAAACTGCACTGCTGATTTCTTCGAAGCTGACCCTTGCTCTGTGAGCTTCTCCTTCTTTTGCACAACATGTCTATTTAATTATGCCTCCCCCTTTAGGCACTCTTTTGTCGTTCATTATGGGTTATGCTGAATCGAATGGAGGGTTATCCTTCATATTAGAGATGCTAGCAATGGTGGTCTTTTGACGCCTGTTCAATTGGAATGTTCATATCGACTATGTAATATACGAATTTCGTGATCTAGTCATGCTTCTGTTACACATATGCCGATAATAGCTTCATTTGTAATTCTCATGCTCTGGTACCTGAATCTTCCAATATTCTGCTTATGGGTTTTCTTGATGTTTAAATTGTGGACACTACTTTACAATGGTTCAATTGGCATTAAGACAGGAATTATGGGCTATGCTTTATGTCATGACGTGATTTTCTACTTTCTGGATATGATTTGATTGCCTTAGGAGCCTACGTTGTTTTCTGAAAGTTTACTTGGCAATAATTTGCTTGTACAGGAAAATTTTGAATTGCATCTGAAGGAGAAGGCTAATCAGGTTGATATAGTCTGCTGCTTACAGAACTTGCAGGTTCCTAATCTATTTCTGACACATCATTCTCCATTTCTTTTCCTTTTTATCAGATAATTTCCCCCTTTCTTATGGGGAAAAGGTGATGAATGCATTAATCTATTTCGGCATTATTGTCCTTTTGATTTTGATAGCTGTCTCAACTTTGTTTGCAGTTGTGTTTTGAAACTGAGAAGAGTGCAAGAAAACTCCTGCATAATGTGTCGTCATTGCTTAAACCTGGGGGTTACTTTTTTGGTATTACTCCTGACTCATCTACCATATGGTATGAATAATGACTTAGGAATGATATTTCCTATTTCTTCTGCATTTGCTAGCTTCATTTCTATGTTGGACGTTGTATTTCTGGACTTGAGAATTTGCATCAGATTCTGATGATGGCTTATCACATAATATCCTTGTAGTATTTAATGCTTGTATGAGGATGGTTCTGTTTTGAAGTATTTAGTTCAGTCATCTCTTTAAGTAATGATGCAATTTAAGCAGTCTTCAGGCCTAAACTGACACCCTGTTGCATGTTAGTTGGTTTGAGTCCTCTAGTAAAAGAACAGAGGTGTACCGATCATCCCCTCTACTCTCTGTCTCTCTATCTCAAACACACACACACACACACACGAATGCACATACACATCTGTTTGTATTAGTGAATGATATATAGCAAGCTACCATAGACTTTTCGGAGAATCCATAAAGCTGACACATTTTTTTTATGTTTTTGTAGTTCAATAGTTATGGTTTCCTTTATGTTTTAAGGGTGGGTCCGGGTATGTGTATCTTGTCTTTGAGACATGTTTGTGATAGGCTTGTATATATTTGGTTTTCAATTAGCTTTCAATATATTCATGGTTACAGACGGAGACTCAATAAAGGAGAATTCTCAATTGTACTAATGACATCATGGTCATGTAGGGCTAAGTATCAGAAGAACGTTGAAGCATACCACAATAGAAGTGGTGGCATGAAACCAAACATCGTTCCCAATTGCATTCGATCAGAAAGCTACATGATCACCTTTGAAGTTGAGGAAGAGAAGTATGTATGCATCTTAGTTCATACAGTTGGTTCAAATTTATTAAATTATTTTGTTCTTATTTGTTCTCTCTTTTATGGAAGTCAGGTTCCCATTGTTTGGAAAGAAATACCAGTTAAAATTTGCTCATGATATGTCTACAGAAACCCATTGCTTGGTTCATTTTCCTAGCTTGATCAGGTTGCTTTTTTATCTGAACTTATTATCAGTTGGCTTACGTAAATAGGAAAATTGATTGAGTTTTGTATGCAATATGGTGTTTTATTTCTGTTGACTTTTCATGCGGCCTGATGGTTTCAAACTGTATGTTTGCCTAGGTTGGCCAGGGAAGCTGGTCTGGAGTATGTGGAGATTCAGAATTTGACCGAGTTTTATGATGATAACAGGTACTTGAATTTATTTTTCAAAAAAACAGGTACGAGAATTTAACTTTACATTATGATACTTGAAAACATAGGACCGAGGCAAACCTTTTAGGCATTTAGGATTCACCACTCCGTTTACTTCACATGGATGTTTAATAAACCATAATGATATTGCCTTTGTTTCAAGAATGCAATTTGCAGGCATTTTGATGAATTTGGGTCCAAACCTTATCGATGCCAAAGGGAGACTTCTTCCTCGATCGTATGATGTGCTAGGTGCTGCATTATTTATCTTTTATGGCGTGCGGTTTCTGCTTGGCACTTAAAACTCTTTCTTTATCTTTTAATATTCCCATCTTGCAGGTCTGTATACTACATTTATATTCCAGAAGCCCAACCCAGATGTTGCTCCCCCTCTTGCGACCCCATTATTGCAGGATGACACTTGCACTTATGATGAGGCAAGTAGTTAACTAATTTAGCTTAAGACTGCATAATTCGGTGTTTTGATTATTAGTCTCCTCCAATTAGGTGCTCTTCTTTAATTTAGAAAGAACGCGCTCTCAGTATGAAACGAGTATGATGGACTTTCTTGGTTATCGCCCAAAGTTCACCTTTTTTTTGGATATTTGCAGAGGGAGTGGCAAGGAACTGTGTGGAGAGAGGAGGAAAAGAGTGGAATCCTGGAGCCACCTCCTCTTGGACTAGGCAAGATAAGTGAACAGAAAGGAATATTAGGTCCTGGTCCAGCAGATTTGAGGTTTTCAGAGGCGCTTTAGTATGATCGTGCACCCGTGGGAAGCACCTTAAAAACGATTTGTACTGGCACCACGATGGATTGGAACTCATATGTAAAGACTCCATGTAGGGTGATCTGTGGCATCCTTGAAAGATATTTGATAACACAATTAAAAGTTCATTACAGGTGATCATTGTTGCTTATATGTGCAAATGATTTTAAATTGCAAGTGTGATACGTACATTGCGCTTCACAAACTAGCTTTTTCGTTAAATAGTTCAATAGTAAGTAGTAAATCAAACCACGGTCAGAATGCATTGTCCTTATCCTGCTGTAACAAATACGTTAAACAGAAAGGTGAAAAAGCTGCATCACAGATCAGTCAGCTTTAGCTGCACTACTCATTTGTTGCTCTTGATAAACAGACCTCTTTATACCCGGCCTTCTTTTGAATGCATTAGAAATGTAATGCAAATGGCAAATTATATAGTTTCCCAGAAACATGGAGAGAGATGAGAAAATGAGGCAGGGAGATGTTGAAAAAGAATTTAAGATTCTTTCAGAACAAGTGATTCAAAATAAGGTTGTTGTTGGGCTGTTGTTAACTTGGGAAGCTAAGATTCAATGATTATTTGAATTCCTCCCGCAATAAATCGTTACTAGCAACTGTACAGAATATGCAACACAGAGAGCTTTTACCAGGTGTTGACAACCGTATGAAAGTATGTAACATAGAGAACATCACCTGATGGTGGTAGCGATACAAAGTGTGCAACAGAAAGTGAGTAACCAGTTTTTGGATTGTTCATGGTCCTCAGCTTCCAAATTCTATTGTCTTTTCTTTTTTATGGCTTTAAACCAAAAGTATGACAAAATGATATACAGAAACTCTGAATCTTCAAGCTCAAGATGAATCACCTTTCTGGAAGAGGACAACAAAATCGTGAGACTTTAGAATGGCCACTGTTCTTCGCATGATCTAGAGCCACCTTAGATCATTCTTGAGAACAAACTGTTTTGTTGCATTGATAAGACTCACCCCCTGCAACACCAAGCAGATGGATGTAAGATAATGAAAGAAAGCTTGAAAATTGAGAAATGTCTACATGAATGGATGGCATGTGACATGTTCTGCATTTGAAATTCAAGTGTCAATGAGTCATACGAAGAAGCACCGGAATACAATTTTCACAATAATATATATCTTCAATTTTTTGGAAGTCTTGCTAAAGATTAAAAAGACTTTATATAGAATTCTTTTTAATTGTTATATTAGCACAATTATATATAATTTAAAATCTCTCTTTTTTGCATTTTAGGTCATTTAGATTGAAACAATAATAATATTTTTATGTTAGTTTATAAATTTTAATTACATTATTTATCAAATACACTAAGTAAAAACCTTTATTATTTGTTCAAATAACCAATTAATTGCAATTTACAGCTTGTTGATTGGAGTGATTAATTTGGGAAGCGTTTCAAACTTAAAATTGTTATAACACTTGACAAGGATATGTTTTCAAGTCCTTTCTACATTTATCTACAAAGTAGGGCCAGCACGAATTTATTTGGAAAGAACGCCAACACTTTCCAGATAAAACACTTGCTTCGTCCAGTCTAGCACATTCAAGAAACCCATAGTTCATCACTTAAACTTTGAACTCGTCTTACACACATCAATCATTTTTATTTTTCTTCATCCAAATAATCAAACCTTGCAACCATGGTGGATACCTCCAGAATCAGAAGCAAGGAAGAGGACCCAGAAGCGCGGAGCAACTTGTTTTCTCTCCTCCCAAAAATTGACTTCAAGTTTCCTCCATTTTTCCAACCAAAACCTGACCATCAGGCTGCTAGCGACGAGGAAGCCAAACGAAACACAAGCCATAAACCGGAAAGGGTGAGGTTTGCAGAGCCTAAACCGGAAACCCCTCCTCCATTGAAGCTCGAGGTTGAAGAGCCAGCAAAGATTTCGCATCCCTTAATCGTTCTCCCCGTAAGTTGCATTATCCGTTGTGTTATTAGAATTCTTCCATTATAATTATCATTCTTCTTGAGGTCAATTAGCATAGTTTATAATACTATGTTTTAACATTCTATCCTGATACACAGCCTCATTGGCTATTATAATAGGATACGTCAATGTTTGATTGGAATTGAATGTGAGAGGTTACGTAGGAAACACAACTTTCTATCGACCTTCAATAATATTATCGTATTAAAATTTAATAAATCAATCACTTTAAATCCAAACAAGACTAAAATTGTCATTTCCAACTAGGTGGACCAGTGCATGCGACAAAATTTGAGTACTTCTTTAACTATTTGTAACTATTTGCTTCTTGATTCCCCCTTTCTCATGAGAAGTCATTAAGAGTGTGTAAGCCATTTCCTTCTCTTCTTTTCCTCTGCCAAACACTGAGCCCGGCCTTGCTAATTTCTCACATTTTCTTGACGAGTATGTGAATGTGGCATTTGAAGTATCACTTCACTCTCTCTGTGGGCCCAGGTTTGAATGCTCTAGATTGAATGTAAAACTACAACCATAATTATATTCTCTAACAGTGAAGCTACTTGGTGCACTATCGTCAGGTTTACGCTCTTGGAGGGTTCTTCATCTTGAAGTGGGTATGGGCACGATGGAAGGAGAGAGCCAAAAAGGCATCAGATGATGATAAGCAATCTCCTGATGCCCATCAGTCGCCAGCTGAGGATGGTGAAGGGTTTTGTTAAATAATGCTTTCATAGTATACTTTGGCATGTGAAATATGTTGGTTTAGTCGATGACAACTTAAACCCCACTGTTTCTGATATAATAGCTATACTCTTCACCTCAGTATCAATGCACATATCAAGCTCTTCAATCACGATTGCGAAGCTCCATTACTATTCAACTTTTTCTAGTTAAAACTGTGCGTGTTAGACGTCTCAACTTTGAATTTTATTGATTTTCTTCTTCGAGCTCAATTCTTCTTTTCTTTCGACTATTTTTTCTTTTCAAGAGCTAGAAAGACCAATGAATAGCCTGAAGCATTCTTCCTCCTATTCTATTTGTTGAAACTTTTGGAACAAATATTAAATATGTAAATTAAACAGCTTATGAGTACCAACCAAATATCTCAAGACTAATTCATGATCATGAATAATAATGCATTTGAATTTCAACGTTTACAACATAATATAGAATAGATATTAACATTTTGAAGCGTTCAATTGAACCCTAATATTTTCAAAACATTCAAAAACAAATTTTAAATGAATAAAAATTTGATAGGGTTAACAACCCGTCGATGCTAATGTGACATTATCTTTTATTTTGTAAATAAAAAGTAGGCCTCACTTTCCTAAAATATATAAATATGAGCCTATTGCCATGTGGCAAGAGCGATTGCAAAAACAGTGGCCTCCCTCTATCACATGACTATGAGACCCACTTTTTAATTAATTTAAAAAATAGTAAAACAGTGGCCTCCCTCTATCACATGACTATGAGACCCACTTTTTAATTAATTTAAAAAATAGTAATGTGATAGTGAAGCTCACTTTCTATCTAAAAAATAAAAAATAATGTCATGTTAGTAACGTGACATTTAATTGACAGAGAGTTGACCCCTATAATTTTTTGTCCATTTAAGACATTGTTTTCGGACATTTGATTTCATCCAGGGATATAGAAGTTGTAAAGCAAAAGTGGATTTAATTATGAAATTATCTTACTGTACAAGTGTTAGGAAAGTTCAATCTTTTCTTGGACATGCAAGATTTTATCATAGGTTTATTAAAGATTTTTCCAAGATTGTCATACCATTATTAAAGTTGTTACAAAAAACAATCCATTTGATTTTGGAAAGGACTGCAAGGAAGTTTTTGACAAATTAAGGTACTATTAACATGCACACTTATTATTTAGCCATCAAATTGGGATCTTCCGTTCAAGATTATGTGCGATGCTAGCAATTATACAGTAGGAGTTGTTTAGACCAAAGGATTAAGAAACAAAGTCATGTTATTTTTTCTACTTCAAGACCATTGGATGTTGTATAGTGCAATTATTCTACAATTGAGAAAAAGCTTTTAGCAATTGCTTTTGCTTTAAATAAATTTAGATCTTATTTGCTTAGCTCTAAAGTTATTGTTTACTCTAACCATGCAGCATTGAAATACCTTTTGGAAAAGAAGGAATCCAAACTGAGGCTAATACAATGGATTTTGATACCTCAAGAGTTTGAATTGATAATAAAGGATTGAAAAGCTGTAGAAAATTTAGTAGCAGACCATTTGAGTAGGCTGGTAAGAGATGAAGATATTTTACCTATTTCTAAAACTTTTCTTAATAATCAATTGTTCCAAATGAAAGGTATGGTTCCATGGTATACTGACCTTGCTAATTATTTAGTTACTAGAACTTTACCTTATTAAATTAATAAGTATGGGAAGGAAAATATAAGAAATGAGTCAAAATATTATATTTGGGATGAACCATACTTACCGAAGTTCTACTCTGATCAAATTATAAGGCATTGTGTGCCAGAGAATGAATAACATTCTATTTTAGTTTTTTTGTCACAATTATGCTTGTGGTGGTCATTTTGGTCCTAACAAACTATTAGAAAAGTTTTGAATAGTAGATTGTATTGGGAGACTTTATTTAGAGATTTTTATGTGTTCTGTAAAAGTTGTGACAGATGCCAAAAGATAGGTACGTTATCTCATCAAAATGAAATGCTTCAAACCCCAATTCTTATAGTTCAGATATTTGATGTATGAGATATTAATTTTATAAGTCCATTTCCTTCATCTTGTTGTTTTTCTTATATACTTTTAGTTGTTAATTATGTTTCCAAGTAGGTGGTAGCAAAAGCTACCAAAACTGATGATTCTGTAACTGTTGTAGGATTTATAAAATCTAATATTTTTAATACATATGGAGTTCCATAAACTATTATTAATGATCAAGGAAATCATTTTTCCAACAGAGTAATGGCATCTTTGTTTAAAAAGTGTGGAGTGTATTATCAAGTAGCTACCGCCTACTATCCACAAATGAATGGACAAGAAGAAGTATCAAATAAAGAGATGAAACCTATTCTAAAAAAGACTGTAGATCCTAATTGAAAGGATTGGAGTTTACATCTGAAAGATGCTCTTTAGGCGTACCGTAAAGTCTACAAAATATCGATAGGAATGTCTCCTTATCGACTAGTTTTTGGTAAAACTTGTTATTTATTGATGAAGATTGAACATAAAGCTTATTAGGTGATGAAATGTTGTAACATGAATTTGGAAAAAGTTGGGGAGGAGAGGAAGTTGCAATTGCAAGAGTAAGAGGAAATAAGGTTAGATGCTTACGAGAATTCAAAAATCTATAAAGAGAAAACCAAATTGTTCCATGATAATGAGGAAGCAATTTGAGGTGGGGCAAAAAGTTTTATATAATTCTTTATTAAAGCTTATGTCACATAAGTTACGTTCTAGATAGCTTGGCGCTTTTGTTATCTCTAATAAATTTTCACATGGTATAGTAGGAATAAAAAGTTTGGAGACCGAGAAGATTTTTAAAGTTAATAGACATAGATTGAAACCATTTTATGAGGAGATAACAGTTTTCAGTGCGGTGAATTTTGATTTGGGACTTCCATCATATGTAGAAGTTTGAGAAGAATTAGCCTCGTTGAGTATAACGACATTAAAAAATTGCATTTTTTGGGAGGCAACCTAAAATATGATAGTTTTTATTAACTTTGTTTTAGTTATATATAATTTTCATTTGATCATTTTTTAAAAGTAAGTTTATTGGCCTAAGGGGGGAAATGGGTCTTCAAATTCTAGAAATACTAAATTTCATAAGGCATGATTATGTCTTATGTAATTCAGTTGTTAGGAATAGAGACCTTAAAATTTCAGAATGCTAAATCTTATAAGGCGAGATTACGCCTTATATGATTTAACTTTCTTGAATGGAAACCTTAAAATTCTAGAATACTAACATTTATAAGGTGTGATCACACCTTATACATGTTAGTAATTTGTTTTGATTTAATAGAAACTTGTCATATTTCTTAAAAAAAATAAAAAATAAAGTAACATATACATATTGAAAAAATCATTAAAAAATTAAAAACAAAAAACAAAACAACCCCAATTTGTTTGTTTCTCTTTTAGTAGGCAACATTGAAGGTCCCAGCCCAGCCCCACCATAGACACTCCACTCCTACAGCAGACGCCACTCCACAGCAACTCACGCACACCCAAGCCAACAACACCACAGCAATACTAGTCAAACGCTCGCTCACGCAAACCATGCAACACTAACCAAGCGCTCGCTCACACACACCACTCAACACCAGCCGAAAGGTCTCTTAGCTCCAGTTAATAGCAGACGCAACCCCACCAATGGTAGCCAGCAGGAGAGTCTAAGACACTTAACATTCCAACAGCAGACACACATCATTTAGCCCCAACAACTTGTGTCCATGCAACACCAAACCCACCACCAATACTCACTAGTATTATTTTACAGTTATATTTTTCTATTTATTTTTATTTTATTTGTATCAATTACTTTTAGTTCCTTTCCTTTCACTTTAATTTTAATCATTATTAAGTTGTTTTCATTATTTTTCAAAGTAGTTTTCTATTATACTTTTCATTATCATGGGATGTTCTAAAGCTTCTACCACGATCGTAGTAAAAGAAAAATCGCCAATGACTGTAACTGCACACCATCAGTCTATTGCAGGACTTAACTAGTACCAAAAGGAAGCATGCACGAATAGCATAAAACACCTCTGTCTTGCCACCAACTGAGTTAGACTTGCACGGTTATCTCACTTTCAACACTAAAGAACATAAAACAATGGTACATTGCTCTCAAATCCTGACATACTAATGTGGGTAAGTATGTATACTATCCATCCTTAGAGGATTTGCAAATTAAAGAAAAATTTGATGATTTGCTTATTAACATGATTTGGAAATATTTTCATTGATTCGTTGTCTAGTCTTTACTAAATTAGCTAGGAGTTTTATACTACCTTTAAATTTGATAGATTGGACAATTTTACTTTACTTACTCCTAACGTGATATAGTACATATTAAGGGGTGTCGAATTCCAACAGAACATCGTTGATTTTAATTTAGCCTTAGGGTTAATAGATGAAGAATATTTTAATTTGACTTAGAACAAAGAATCTGTTGTGGGCTATGGTGAGTTTAATTCTTTTCAAGCACAAAAATCAATGTCTTTTAACTCATTTTCTTATCATCCATGTAAATTTAAGGGTAGTTATTTTAATTATTCAGGATAAAAGCCTGCAACTTGTACTTGCACTAAAGCTGAGTTGTTCTTTATTTAGTTTATGGTAAACAAAGTATGAGTCAATTTAGGTGATTGGTTGGCAATGTAATTTAACATTGTTCTCTTTTCTAACAATAATTTATCTCTTAGTTCCCTTATCACTCCTTCGGCTATTAATCTAATTTTGCTTGATATGAATAACACTAATAGGTATATCACTTGTGAGATAGAACCTTTGGATAGGGATTTTTTAGGTAGGATGGGGGTACTCAAGTAACAAAGGAGAACGTTTCATTTTATACCACGTGATCGCCCCTAGAGCAGTTCATCATCAACGCAACAAAAGGATTGTGCATTCCACTGTCTTTTTATCTTTCGGCTCCACCAATCTGATATAAGTATCATTTTCAGCTAGAAAGATTAGAACTCAATTTTTCTAAAATTGAGAAGAATTCGAATACTTTGCTTCAATTTATAGTGGTGGTACCTCCATGTCCACAAACTATAGCACATCTCCTTTCAAATGGTCACAACTCAAGCGAGTCTTTTACTCTGTGCTTTATTTGTGTTAATTATTTTTGTGAGAAGCGAGTATCTTATGCATACATTAGGGACAATGAATAATTTAGGTGTGGGCAAGCGAGTGTTTATATTATGATGAACTTTGTGACTTTACTTGGACTCATGACACTATGATTCATATATTAATTATTCCTCACAATAGCCTCATAATTTTCTTATTGTTGTTATAATCCTTAAGTTAGGGTGCATTTTTGGTTTAAGAAATAATGCATGAGAGAGATAAGCATGATTAATGTTTCATTAAATTATTTTAAGTATCTCATTGTTTTTTTTAAATGAAAGTGTGCAAGACTTGATTTATTTTTGACATCTACTGGAGTTTTGAGCCTAAGAGCATTCATTACGCTTGTGCTCATACATATCTTTTGGTTGTGTGTTATCAAGCATAGCTTATTTTTGCTAGAAATTTCTTTTGAATACATTTTAAGACCACATTTTTGATGAGTTTGTGCATAAAGATGATAAGGACACTTAGGATAACCAGTTTTGATCTAAACAAGCCTACCTTACTTTTTATCCCTAGAGAACCAATTTGAGTTCTTACCCTTTCTTTTCTTGCATTATAACCTTGTTGCAAGCCACTTTTACCCTTCTTGTTATTGATGTCTTTATAATTTTGAACCCATAAATTTAAGAAATTGCATTGAGCTTATTTACATTAGATTTTGAATGTTTCCATGAAAAGTAAATTAGTTGATTTAGGTTGCATTATTTTGATTTTTCATTTTTTTTATAGATTGGGGGAGAAGTAAAATAAAATTAAAGAAGATCTCTTCTTTGATGCTTATGTAAAAAAAAGAAAAAAAGAAAAAGAAAAAATGATTAAAAGGGATGCTAGTTGAATCAAATGAGTATTGGATTAATTTAAGTTAAAACATGTGTGGATAAGTTTGTATGATTCCCTTTATTTATCCTAAAAACTTCTTTTTGTAATATCTCACTCAAGTCACATTACAACCCTGATCAAGTCCCTTTGATTTATACATTAAGTTCATTTTTGTTAAGCGGTAGAGATATGATTCTTGAGCAAGCTTATGAAAATAACTCGCCATGCTTTGATTTGAGAGCTTAATGAACCCTAAGCACTTTGAATGTACAGAGTGAAATCCATGAGAGGGTGTCAAATCTTGTTTCATTTCATTTTGATGGAATTGATGAGATGCTATGTTTTAATTCTAAGAATGTGTCCTATGAGTGCTTACTCTCTCGATTATTATTTTATCCTAAACCTTTAATGTGAATTAGATTTTGGATATTTATGGATAACAAGAAAGAAGATGAAAGGCTGTTATGAGGATGATTGATGTATTGAATTGATGTATGCTTGAAGACAAGCATGGGTTTGTTGTGGGAGAATTTGATAAGCTGTTATTTTGATATATTAATTGAAATTATCTCTTTTTTTAGATTTATTTTTGTGCTTACATAGAAAAATTAATGTTTATTTTGTTTTAGAAGATGAAAAGTGAAGATTGCATCAAAGGGGAGTATTATTGGTGAAAATCACAAATTTTGGAAAAAGTGGACATATTACTATAGTTGATAAGGCTAGATCGCTTCTAATGTCAAATTCATTTGAAAAGTTGAGCTTAATCAGGAAGCTTCTTTCCATTCCTATTATGTAAGGATTTGGATTGGTTTTACGTATGAAACTTTATAATATAGGATTAGACTAGGTTTGTAGTAGAAAAACAAAAAGATAGAGGTCTTTCACCGCTTAAACCATCCTCTTTTCATTTTCTTCTTAGTTTTCTCTCAATCTTTCATCTTTCTTCTATTTTGGTGTTGGAACAAAAGCCATGTATAGCTCTACTCAAATATTCTGATTCAAGAGGATTCAAAACTCTAATTGTAACGTTGTGAGGTTTTATTCTAAATTTATATTCATGTTTTTAATTAAAGTATTTCTTATTTTATGTTCTTAACTTCATGAATAATCAATATTGATTAATCTGACAAATAAATTTAATGTTGTTTATTCTATAGCTATCCATGAATTCAATGATACGTAATTGTCATGAAGGATTGGTATAAGTAGCAAATATGTTATTTATGAATTTGCATATTTAACTTATGATAAAAAAGAAAACTAAATTGAATGGTTGCAGTTATCTTAATTATTTAATTTGGGTGTAGTCTTTTTCGCTATGCTTATTGATATCATTTAATGGATATAGATGCTATCATACCTAGTCAATTAATAATAAGTTTTGGTTTAGATGTTGTGTTTGAACCAATTAATTTAGGAAAATTTGAGAATTAGCTAATTAATCAAAAATCTCCACTTTATTTTATTATTTGAAATTAAGAAAATAGTATTTAGACATTCTCTTAGAATTCGACCTGATTTCACGACTACTATAAGAAATTAGAGAATCAAAATTAATTTTGAGAGTTTCGACAACATGATTAGAAGTCTTATCATGTTCTTAATTCTTTGAGAGTTTCGACAACTCGATTAAAAGTCTTGTCATGTTCTTAATTCTTCAGGAGATATTACTTCGTTGAAGTGCATAAAATTGTGAAGTTAGTTTGTAAAAAATTAATTTACATGAAATCATAACTCTTACTTTTCTTGAAAAACTAATAATTTTTCATATCTAGAGTTACCTATAGTTTTGATAAAAGAACTTGTAATCGAACTTTAGTTATACATCGAAAGGATGTTTAAATAAAAATATTAGAAAAACAAAGATTTCAATATATATTTTATTTATGAAAACATTATTATATTGTATACCA
>JANQAP020000582.1:2793791-2811358 GCA_026874005.2 Erythroxylum coriaceum
CAATATGAATCTCATAATTATAATCTCATTATAATTTCATTTGCAATGTACAATTATTCCATGGACTTTATCATATATATATAAACATGTACAAGATAAATAATACCTTTAAATAATTTGTTACTAACTACAACCAAATCGATTGACTGTAGGACATAAACCAACAAATGAAAAAGGTCCACTGCTTAAGAAGAAATGAGGAACAGAGGAGCGTTAGAGAGATAAGGACATAGAGGGACAAAATGGCCAAGAGATTCTTGAAGGGCTTTAGGAGCTTTTGTTTCTTCCCTAGAAGGCTTTGTAGAGATAAAGGGAGAAAGATAAAGATTCATTTTTAACTTTTAAAAAGTAATAATTAAATTAATAATAAATGATGTATCAACTATCATGTTGGCATATTCGTTGGTCTAATAGGCAACATGTTCTCAAACAACAAGGGGCGTCATGCCTAACTAGCAAAAGTTCACATAATGACTCTTTTTAGGAAGCATTGATCTCTTTTGTATATGTTAAGGGGTGAATTCGTAGCATAGATCACAATAGGGCTAACTTAGACATTTTGCAATATGATAAGGAGCAATTTAGACCTTTTGCCTAATAAAAAATATTTTAACTCAGTCATTCAATTTGGACTAGAAAACTATAAAGTATTCAGTCACAAATTCAAGTAACAAATTTCCCATGATTTCTTTATTCTTTTTAATTCCTTTGTTCTTTTTTTGTGTGTGTCAAGTCATAGAAAACAAATAAAAGACATAAGAAGATGGAAACAAGAGCATGACTTCAGTGCCCAAACCTAAAACATTTGGATAGCTAAGGATATCATTCACATGAAGGAGGGGATGCCAAACTTAAGGGAACTATGACTCTTCCTATATTTTTCTATTTTTGGAGAATTTAAGTTATTTAGATTATAATTAAGTTAATTATTTAATCATAATTAATTGTAATTAAATTAATATTTATTAAAATTTTAAAATAAAAATAACTTAAATATGACATGTGAATCCTTTGGGTATGTGGCATCCCCGTGACATAGTAAAACTCGTATATCAAATTAAAAAAAATATAAGTATATAGTCAACGTTGACAAGACACATCACAAACGAGAACTTAGTTATATCTAATTTTCTGTACATTTAATATTTATATTGAAAGACTCATAAATGTTAAGATTTATTTTGGCCACTTCAAAATGATTAAGTTCTAACTTGTATTTTGATAAAAACATTAACATCTAATTTACAACTTTTTCCCTTTTTTTCAAAAGACAAGAAGAAGTTTGTAAGCTAAAGTGGGCCTGTCAAAAGTCAAGCCTCATATAGGACTCACCAAACCTCAGATAGCCCTAAAAGGCCCAAATGAAGAACTCCAAACCTCATATAGCCTTAGAAGGCCTAAATGAAGAAACTTGAAATCATCGAAACATAATATAATTAATACCTTGTTGTTTGGTTCTATTTCTATTTTTTTGTTGTAGTTTTTAGTTTTTGTTTTCAGTTTTTGTTTCTTTTTTTCTTTCAAATAAAAATAAAAATATATTTGATTGTTAATGTTAATATAATTACATTTTTATCACTGATAATAATTAATATTACATAAAATTTAAAGATAAATTATTTTTAATTAAATAAATTTGTTTAATTTCTTATATAATAGTTATTAACAAATTATTAATAAAATTATGTTATTTCAATAACATAAATAATTTAAAAATTAATATTTATTTGAAATACATTTTAATTATTAAATCAAATTTTATTTGAATATTTATATATTTTAAATTTAATTATGTTTATTAATAATTATTAAAATTTAATTACATATAATTTAATTATAAAAATTAAATGAAATTAAACTATTCATAATTTTTATTAATAATTAATTTAATTTATTAAATATATAATCTTGAATTAAATTATTCATAATTTTTATTAATAATTAAATAATATATATTTAAATGATAATAAATCATGAAAAAAATACAGAAATAGTAAACAAAAATTATTTTTATGATTTTCGTTATTTTTAAAAATGAGAAGAAACCAAAACTAAAAACATAAACTAAAAATTAAACAAACTGATTTTTTACTCAATTTAAAAACAAAAATAAAAATATAAACAAACACTTGGTAACCGCTAAGCAGTGCAATTGCAGCTTACCATGTCTTCAAATGACCACTCTGCCCACTGTTTGCCAAATGTCCATAATAGGCTCAACACCCTTCTCGGTGTTTGCTTTGCCTTTGTGGCCTGCTAAACCCGCCGACTCAGTGTTTCCAGTCGAGAAACCCCTCCTTGTTGGTGTTGGTGAAAAACATTTGAACTTTGAAGTTGATAATGGCAAAAGGAGAAGATGCAGTGACCAGGAAGAAGAACAAAGCGAGAAGAAGGAGAATGAACCAGGACAAATCGAGTGTGTCTGCTCGTGTTGCTTCCATAATTGCCGCCAAGAAGCGTCGTCTGTCTGGAAAACGCCGCAAGTGCCAGGTATACCTATACCATAAATAAAGAAGCAAATTTAAGCGTTGCGCTTTGTTGGCAATTCGTTTTCTTTACGAATTTTACTAAGAGACAGCCTCTTTCCCATGTCTTTATATCTGATTTTTTCTGTATTTTTAATAGTGAGTGAGGGTATAGATGATAAGAATTTTGAATTTAAGAGAATTTGAGGTGAAGAAGATGGCTTTTGTTTTCCTTTTCTTTTTCCTTAATTTGTCTGCACTTACGGTTACTGTTGTGGTTTCCGAGCTTTGTTAGCCTAAGATGGAAAAGGTGCTTAGCATCTGTTTACATGTCATGAACAGGGGATGTGCTTTAGCCTTCCCACTCCAGAGGATCCGTTTAATGATACGCATGGTAAAAAAGATTTTAGAGGGAGTGAATCGAAAAAGAATGCTAAGATTCCAGTGAATGGAAAGGTGAATGTGAAGGGAAAAACAATTGTTCCAAGGAAAGAATTTGTTAGTGTTAATGAGGGAGGGATGAATCACCTAGAGCATAAAGGTAACAAGGCTATGAATTTGAGGGTTGAACATAAAATAGGCTTTAAGACCCCTGCTGATCCGGGAAGCACAGTTACTCCACTGAATGGAAAAAATGGTGGACGAGATCAACAAAGAAAGGCCTCTGAGATCTTGGATTACCCGTCGAGGTTTCTTATTATGTGCTTGAATGAGATAGAAAAGGAATTGCGGGGTGAGGGAAACTATAGTGAGGAAGAATATAGGCCTCTGTATGCTGAACCATGGGGAGTGGATTTCTTGCAATGTTACTCAACTGGAGGAGATTTATTGGAGACAAGTGGATCTTCCTGTACAATCAAACAAATCGCATGGATGGTTTCTACTGCAGCTGATACAATAGCAAGAAAGGAGAAACAAGGATTATCATTTGCCACTCCATTTCTTCTTTTCCTTGTCTCATCCCAAGAAAAAGCTGCCGAGGTTTGTTATTTCTTTATTTTATTTTTCCTTTACATAATTTTTAAAAATATCTCCTTCTGTTTTGGTTGGCAATGCAATAGTGTGCATATTTAGTTTTCTCATTCTTTTGCTCCTATATTATACTAGGTGCGTCTGGTGTGCAAACCCCTGAAAGCTTTTGGCATACATACTGTCAGTTTACATGCCGGTGCATCCTTAGATTATCAGATTCAAGGGTAACTGGAACCATATTCTCCGAATTACTCTCTTCTGCCCTTTCTCACTGTGTGTGACTGCTTATACTTACACATATTCACCTTTCTGTATAAATTTCTGAATGTTGTGCATGTGGTTGTTTGCATATTTATTTGGATATATGCAGTAACCATTGGATGAGTGCATTTTGCGAACATGCTATTTTAGCTTGTGCGGATAAATAGCTGAATTGATATCTTTTCTCCTTCATATTTCTCACAAAAAGTTTCTGCCTTCTTTGTAGTTTGAAGAAATGTGAACCTGAGTTTCTTGTCTCTACACCTGAGAGACTTTTGGAGCTTGTTCACTTGAAGGCCATTGACATATCTTCAGTCTCTTTCTTGGTAAGCTTTTAGCATTTTGCCCGATACAGACCTTCTCTTAGAATACTCTAGACGTTTTACAAAATGAAGAGCTGCGGATAAAGGGAAAAATCAACTTTAATTCATCCAAAATTTTTGTAATACCTTGTATAAGTTATTTATTCTCTGTCATTGTTTTCTTTTTGGGAAAAAAACTAAAAATGACATCATTCATTGAAGAGGATCTTTCACTGCTTTTAAAGATTCATCCTTCTCCACATTCATTCTTCCAGATTTATGATTTTATACTTGTAATATAGGTTGTAGATGAATTGGAATCTTTCTACAAAGATGGTCGCTTCAATGCCCTAAAATCAATAAGGCAATCATTCACTGGAAACCCAAATACTGTGGTTTTCAACAATATCTGCAGTGATGGATCTCCTTCAGCCCTGGAAGATATTCTTTCTGGACCAATTTGTAGATTATCTCGTATTTCTTGTTCTCCCAATCAAAGTGCATTATCTGAAATGTAAAGATTTCAAAGGTTTGTGCATTGCATGACTCCTAATGTGGTCAAGTTTTTCACCTGCACACCTTTATTAAGATTCACTTTTGCTTGATGCTTGGTTGTGAATTCACTGATTTTCATTATTGGCATGTTGTCAGACATTAGTCCTTTGTTCTTACCAAATAAGTTTTACCTCGTTCTTTTCCCTGGTATTTGTTTGGATATCAATAGTTTATTTCAGAGCAGCCCTCTTGTGGCAGGAATTAGTTTCTGGCTTTCCTTCCATTAGCGTTTATCCACCTTTTTCCCGTTCCATTGAATACTTTCAGATTCTTACAAAGCATGGCCTGGCAAGCTACCATAGATGCCCAGTTGCTAAACTCCATTGAAATTCTTTGAGCAATGTCTGCAGGAAAATATGAGAAGTTAGTGTCCTATGTCAAAGATGAGTCATTATGAGGTTAGAAATATCGTTTTCTTTTTTTCCCAACATAATTTCTGAACATGTATGTTATTTTGTTTTTGAGAGCTCCTGTATTCCAGTATAGCCAGTATTTGGGCGTTCTTGCAACTGGGTCAGAGGAAAATGCATTATGAGACCCGAATATTATGGGGTTAAGCCCATTGTGATCAGCAATTGGTAAGTACAAATTTGGCCCAGATATGATTTGATGTGCCTTCCACTGGAAGCACTGCAAAAATATATACTAATGAATGTTTAGAAAATGATCATATGGATAAACTTCAGGGAAGTACAGTCCGTCATTTTGATAACAGAACAAGTTCTATTCAACGAGGAACTTTAGCCTTGAGAAAGAAGTGTTACTCTAGAGATCCCTTTTGGGTGATCGCCTATGTCATTTCCTTTCTTTCGTAATGTAATAATATTCGTCTTTCCCAAAACTCCCATTTTCGGTATGCTGTGAACGCAAGAATAAGTAAAGTGAAACATTGCATTGTTGTGTAAACGAGAAAATGATCGGTATTCCTAACACATCGCTCTACAAGTTTGTTGTACAAGTTTTGAGTAATGCTTCTGACGCGTATTGTGAAGCTGTAATTGTAAAGCATACTTGCTCAGCGGGCAACGGTGGGGTCAATCTGAATGCCTGCCCGGAAAATGACGTTACATCAACCATTGTCCCTAGCAAAGTAATAAAAAGAACGAGGCTGAGTTTATAGATAGGTAGGAGAAGCTTATTTTTCTTTAGTTTAATCATATGATGTTTCTGTTCTTTCTTTTTCAATCCATTATTCGCCGTTTGAGCTAGATTTTTCTTAACCCCCTTGTATTTGACCATCCCATGCACATTGTGTGCGCAGATGCAAACGCCTTCAGTGTTCTCTCCTGAACAATGCCATAGTTCCTACTCTCCCTGTTTTGATGATTTTGGTGGATTACATATATAAGATGGCAAAACTGTATGTCAAACCTTGCTGTTTCTTTCATACAGAGCAACATCGAACTTAAGATAGACCTTGATCACATGGAAATAGGAGAATTAAACTATTTACCTCAAATTCACCTCAGTATATAATATTGCTCTCATGTTCTGGTTCTAATAATTAATGACCACCGGAGAAATTATTAACATCTCCTTGCCACAAAAAATTGTCTGGTTGACACGTATGTTAACATCATTCCTTGCTTTCGCGCTTAAATTACGAGGTAAACGAAATCAATGAGGTAGCAGCAACCTTCTGCTTGTAGAATTTTGTCGGGTTACGTGGACCCAGTCCCGAGTTTAGTTGCCTTGCGGGACTTAAAAAGCATCCGAGTTCCGAGACAAGATGATGAACGTGAAGCCTAATCTAGTTTCACCCACCAAGAAGTTTCGCATTTAGACATATGGTCTTATAGTTGGCCTGAAAGAAAGAGGAAGCATCAAGCATTCAAAGCTGGGGCTGTGAAATCATTATTTCATCATCAACGAAGAGGGATTCCAAGTATGTTGAAGGGCTTCCTACCACAGGAATTCATCACTATTTTTATAAGAATCTTATGGTTGAGCTGTCAAATTTTCATTCTCGATCGGTTCTTTCAAACAAATTCATGAATTTACCTTTCTTTTGTCAAACTTCTCTAAATTGAAACTTCATCTTCTAAAAGAAGATTTTAAAAAATGTTTGGAACTTTATCTTCTAAAAGAAGATTTTAAATAATGTGACATAGGATCTGATAAAAAGCCTTGGGGTATATGTAGTAGCGGGGATGTCATCATTCTCTCATAACTTTGACGTGACGAATACATGCTTCAATTTAGAACATTCACACTGAATCAACAGTATTGTCGATTACATAAGACTGTAAGCAAATTCCATTACTTCTTGGGGGTCTTAATTCTACGTCAACGAGCACTATGATATTAGTGACACACGTTAGATGATACGTTCATGCTTGATTGCCTAGTATGTAGGCAATCAAGCATGAACGTATCATCTAGCGTGTGTCACTAATATCATAATGCCCGTTGACGTAGAATTAGGACCATCAAGCATGAACGTATTGTTTCTTCTCGTTGAGGCACTCTAAAGTGATGCCTCTAGTATGTTAGCAATCAAGCATGAACGTATTGTTTCTCCCTGTTGAGGCACTCAAAAGTGATGCCTCACTTGTTAATTCTCTCAAGTGGGTGAAGGTAAAATTGTCCTTTCATCAATCCAAGTATGTGTTACTTGAAACTTGGACTATGGATATTTGAATTATATGTTCCAAATATATCACGTAGTAAAGGATTTGATTCAAGTGGTATTTAACTGCTAAAATAAGTCAGGTAATTAAAAGCTTGGTAATTAGTTAATGTAGATATAGGTTGTTAACTACCTATGGAAAGGGCTCTGAGGTTGACTAGAGGATCTTTAAGTCATGTCTAGTTAAAAGTGAACGATAATAAGTTTATGATCTGAGTAGGTTCTTGTCTAGTAGTAATGATCCTATATGATCTGAGTCAAGGTTCCTGTCAAGAAAACTATCTCTTTATAGATTTTCCTTTTTTACACTTCCCTCCTTCCTTTTTTGGAAAAACATTTCCCTAGTCATTCTTGAGAGTTACTATACAATCTTGCCCCCAATAGTGGTTGAGGCTTTAGCCTCACCGAAGCACTTGTCTCCAAGCCTCCTAGCGGTGTCAATGGAGAAGGGAGATACTTCACTCTCCAAAGATAACTTCCCTCCCCACTCCCATGCTCATATCTTGCCTTCATGGGTAGTCGGAAAGAAGGACTGGGCAATCTTTGTTGATCTTGTCTCTAGTGGTTGTCGGAAAGAAGGTACTGACTAGGCAATCTTCGAACAACTCCCACAGCAATAATGCATGGAAAACGAAGATTCAGTTTCAGCATAATAAAGGTGCGTTGAAATACTATTTAAATGTGCTTCAAAATGGGGTTTTGTCCCCTCCGATTGAGTTGCTGCATGCGGGTGCAAAGGTATGGTCCCCTGGGCTAATTGGGTTTTTTTTGGCCCAAGTACCCAATCTTCCTTGCATTAAACGCATGGGCAAAGGCACGGTGGGGAAAAAAAGGGCTTGAAAAAGTGATGCTTTGTGAGGATGGAATGCTATTGTTTAAATTTTCTAATGACTCTCACCTTACAGAAATAGTGGACCAGGGACTATGAAACTTTGGTGATCAACCTCTATTTATACAAAGGTGGAAGCAGGGTATGGTGTTGGATAGGGGACAAATTGATGTTATCCAAAATGGGTTAACTTTCATAATTTGCCAATAGAATTCTAGATTGTTGAGGGATTCAGCTTCTTGGTTAGCTCATTGGGAAACTAGTGTGTATGGACTCTCAAACGGCCTCCATAGAGCAAATTTGCTACTCCAAGTTGTGTATTGAAATTCCTAAACAAGCGTCTCTTCCGGATAGTTTACCTATCCTAAAGCTCGGTGATGATGGGGAATTGGTGAAGATTAAGATGCATATCAGTTACCCTTGGAAGCCTAGTAACGTGGACAACCAATGGGTACCAACAGGTAAGGTTTTTAAAACCGGATGGCATGATGAATTGCCACCTTTAACTCCTTCTTGCGATCGAATAAGGTTGGGGACTCTAACTATAATGGAAAGGAGATTACTCATTTGGCAGAACCTACTGGGCCTATTCCCTCTGCTGAATCGGGAGATGTTATTAATTCTAAAGGTGATAAATCAGTTAGTTTAGGAGACGCTGACACCCCAACTCTTGCGACTGAGGTTGATATGTCTGATAATCAAAAATAGAGCAGAGCTATGGGTGTGATTGAGTTAGTGGAGAAGTGGCTGATGTTAATGCAGAGTGTGGGATAATGGGGATTTCAGGAGTTGATAATACCTTGGAACACAAAGACAGTGGGACTGTTGAGAATGCAATTGTTGCTGATATTACAACTTGGCCACAACTTAGAGATAATGCAAAAAATCCCAACACAACTTTACAATTACAGATTATAGAGAGCACTCCACGGGTAAATTCAGATGTTGAATGTGTTCTTGAACATGTTGACACTGTCTTCGGATGTATGGATACTAAGGATATGGAAACTCATTCTACTCTACTTGAGGTTAATTTTCCTAAAGTTTAGGATGATTTTTAGGTGTAGCATAAAAATGCTAAATGCAAATCAGCGAAAAAAAGGAAACAAAACCCCAAGTATCTAGGAGCTTCTCCTGTTCATGGCAATCCTTGTGTGGAATCTAAGAGGGTCTAATGACCCTCTTAAAAAGTCATTCGTGAAGAAGATGGTGCGGGATAGGAAGCATTGTGTCATAGGCCTTAGCTTGTGGTGGGAGATTATAATTGCTCGCTTAACTCTACTGAAATTGAGGGAGATCGCTAGTTCAATCTAGGATTGACAAAAGAATTGTCTAATTTCTTAAATATGATGGACTTGGTGGACCTCAGATTTACTAGGAGATTACTTACTTGGTCCAATAATTATCCGTAAGAAGCTGGATAGCTGTCTAGTTAAATCTTTATAGTTAACACAGTTCTCTAAATCCTACGTACATTTTAGGGAGAATCTATTGTCAGATCATTCATATATGCTGATACATATGCGAGAGGAATGTAGGAAAGTGGCTACCATTTCATTTCTTCAATGGATTAACCCAGAGAGTTGGTTTTTCTGATCTAATGAGTCAATGTTGGGGTAATGACATTGTTGGTTTTAAATCATTTTAGTTGCTGCAGAAGCTTAAATTGGTGTAGGAAGCCCTTAAAGGTTTCATGTCAAGCCAAAACCTTAGCCTTATATCTTGAAAAGAGAAACTTATTCTATCATAAACTGCCTGTTATGATGATTCTCACAATCTAAAGCTCAGGAATGTTTAAGTGCTTTGCCTTCAAGAGTACATCTCAGCTCTTACACTTCGAACATCTATTCTTTAAAAGAAATCCCAAGTGAACTGGCAAAAAGGTGGGGACTCTAATTCTAAGTACTTTCACTCCTCCTTACTAGCCTGACGAAATAACAACAAAATTTCTATACTCCAAGACGGTGGGGGACAGAGCTATTCAGACCCGATACAGTTATAAGAATTAGCTCGTAATCATTTTCTTAATCTTATGGGGACAGATACCTGTTCTATGCCTAGTCCGAATGTGAGGAGGATGTTTGAATGTTCGATTGATCAAAATACCAAAAGATATGTTAATGTCTCCTATAACAGAGCATGATGTTAAAAGAGTATTACTTAATTTGAAACCGTCTAAAGCTCCAAGTCCAGATGGATTCACTGTTCTCCTTTTACAACATACTTAGGACATTACTGGTAAGCTTTTAACTGAGGTTGTGTCAGAATTCTTTTCTTCCTGCAAAATGCTTCATGCATTAAATCATACCTACATTTGCTTAGTGCAAAAAGAAATAATCCTCAGAGTATGAATGATTTTCGACCTATCTCTTGTTGCAATGCTATTTATAAAGTGATCTTCAAAATTCTAGCTGAACGACTTAAGAAGGCTATTTCTGGCATCATTAACATGGCCTAAAGGGCTTTCATCCCTGAACAGAATATTGGGGATAACATTCTTCTTCCACAGGAACCGTTGAAAGATATAATGCTGGCAAGAAACTCAAAAGCTGCTTTATTAAAGTTGATTTCTTTAAAGCTTTTGATACTGTGAGTTGGAGGTTTGTGCGAGTTTGTCTTGAAGCCTTGCAGTTGCCTTCTAAGTTTATAAAATGGATCATGACATGCATTCAAACTCCCTAATTAAGTATTCTAATGAATGGGGTTCCAACTAAGCCTCTTAAGATTGCTAAAGGAATTTGTCAACGAGATACTTTGTCACCTTATTTGTTTACTCTTATGATGGAAGGATTTTCTCAACTGAACTCTAAGTTGATATCTTGCAATAGGAACTTCCAATTTCATTACAAATGAAAGCCTCAATCTCACTCATCTTATGTATGCAGACGATCTTTTGAACCTTTATAGTTCTGATTCACAGTCGATAACCATGATGATTCATGCATTGGAACTATTTGCAGATTGTTCAGGTTTGAAACTTCACTCTGCTAAAAGTTGTCTGTACCTCTCTGTTGATGTGAGAAATCTTACTAAAATTTAGCGTTTAGTTGGGTTAAATGTTCAATCTACTCCTTTCTCCGACTTAGGTGTTCCTATCACTACCTCCAGGCCAAAGTTTAATGATTGTCTCCCCCTTCTTGAAAGAATTAAGGCATGAGTGAATGCATGGCAAAACAAGTTTCTTTCTTATGTTGACTGAATTACTCTTCTTATTTCTGTCTTAAGTAGCTTTCATATCTACTGGATTGCTTATATAGCCTTACCTAAGAAAGTACTTAAGGAAGTCGACAGAATTCTAAAAGCATTTCTATGGATTGATTGATCTAAGAACTCACGAAATGCCAAGGTTAAATGGAGTGAGATTGTTATTCCTAAGAAATTTGGGGGTCTAGGGATTGTTTCTATCTATGTCATGCAGAAAGTTTTAATGTGCAAGAGGCTCTGGAGATTGTACACTGATCATAATGCATTATGGGTCAAATGGATCCATGAGTTTCACATAAAAAATCTAAATTTTTGGCAAGCTCCTTATAGAAGGGAGTTCTCATGGATACTTATCCAGATGATGAAGCTGAGAGACTTGGTTTATCGTTATATCAAACACAAGGTTGGAAATGGTGCTCGGACTTGACTTTGGTATGATAAATGGGTTGACTCGAGTCCACTCATTTGCAACACGCAAATTCGGCACTTAAGAAACAAAATTCCTCTCAATCTAAAGGTCTTTGCTTTGCAATGGTCATTGCTATGGGAGTTTCCAAGGTTTTGAAAATCTAGTCCAATTCTTACCCCAACAAGTTAATGTATTAGAAGATGATTTTATAAGTTGGTCTATTGATCTGAGTGGTACGTTCTCCAATAAATCTTGTCATCAGCTACTCGTTAGGGGTCTAAGGGAGGTACCTTGGTTTACACTTTCATGGCAAAATTCTATCCACCTAAAAACCTCTTTTATTTCTTGGCTTGGGATTAAGAACAAACTTGTGACTAAGAATAGCTAGCATGACACTATTGATACAATTTGTGTCTTATGTAAAATGGCAACCGAGGATCAAGATCATATCTTTTTTCTCTACAATTACTCTAATGTAGTCTGGAGTAGAATTTTGCACCTGATATTTGTTCATGGCTATTATTATTCTTAGGAAAAATCTCTTAATTGGGCCATCAGGAACTCTCAACATGGAAGGCCTAATGCTATTCTTGTTAAAGTTGCCTTCACTACTTCTATTGCTTTCTTTGGAAGAAACGTAAAGCTCGTTTATTTACTAATCATGAGAAGGAGAAATATCAAGTAACTGATAGGATAGTTAATTGGATTAGAGCAGCCTTAAGTAATAAAAATCTTCTTTATTCTCTTTTCCCCGACATGAAACTTAGGTGGAATCTTTAATATGACTTCTCAAGATACACTAATAACTTCATTTCTTACTCATTTGTTCCAGTATATATCTTATTAGTTTAGAACCCATTGTAATGTTGTATTAGTTTTATTTATAGCTAATGCAAATTCAACTTCCTAAAAAAAAGGGACAGAGAAACAGATCAATGGAAATTAAAATAGCCAAATCATTTTGCATTGCTTCATCCAAATCCAATGAAACTAGCACTTCTTCTGCATTAGGGACAGAGCAACAGGGATTAATGAAAAAGGCAATTCATAATGCAATTTTCGGCCAAGTCCCAAGAAAATTGCATTCAGATATTGTTATGATCCATTTTGGCACCCCTTTCGTAAGCATATACATATATATACCCACTTTTGATGAATACTTAATAGTCTAGTTTGATTATGAGAGTAAGCTTAATTTCAAACACATATTAGTTGTAGAATAAAAAGGTTACTAGTTAAGACCGGAAGAATAATTAATTTGTTCTATTATTACTAATAGACTTAGATACATGTTTGCCATGGTTAAATAACCTTTTAATCCTTAATATTTATTTCCACTTAATTTTCTATTAAAAAGAAGAAGAAAATCACACAAGTTTTCGTTGTTATATGCAGCATAAATTTTATATTTACAACATAAAACTATTATTTATTGTATAAACTCATCAATAGTGTGCAATTACGAAATTCATGATACCAAATTGCCATTTATAATATAAAAATATCAAAAGCTAATGTAAATGACAGTTAGGCAGTACATATGAGAATTATATATAAGAAAAGAGAGGATAATGTATCGTAAATGTCATATTTATATGTTGAGCAATAAATCTATATTTTTAACACGTCTTTTGTCAATGGTTTTGGATCCAGGTGAGGCATTGTCGCATTGATGCTACGCTCTAAAACGAAATGTCAGGTTTTTACCACACCAAGAATGTGAAAGTGAGAGCTTAACTGCTTGGTTCGGTTACAGCCTTCTAATAGCGGACTCAAAGGAAAATAATTAATACCAGAATCGGCCAATAAAACTTGCAATGTAAATGCTACCTATATCTGTTTCTGATTGCAGATGTTGGATCAACAGTCTTTATCCTTTTGACTAGCACTGTTTTATTACTTATATATATAATAAGCAATAATTGATGCGGTACTGGCACAAGCGGCCTCTCTTCTCTTCTCTTCTGTAAACTATTCATTCTTAGAGAGACCAAGAAAATCCAATACGGATTAATTACAGTTCCTTTTACATTTGATTCAATACATAGCGAAGCCACCTGTGGAGGTCTCTCTTTGGTTTCTTTGATCCAATATCTTTACAGGTTCAGACTCTAGTGGGTCTGATTCTGCAATGGAGTGACTACATGCTTCAATAATTAGTCACTGACACGGTGACACCAAGTCCGCTCCAGCTAGCTTTCTCCCACATTGCCTTAACGTAACTCGAAAGCGAAAATACGAGTGACGAAGCAAAAGAAGACATAAGTTATTCTTCATATTTTCGCAAAGGGCAATCCCTTTATACATACATACATAAATATATATATATATAGATATACAAGCACCAGAATGGCACGTACTGACATTATTTTAAATCCTGTGCACTTCAGTTACTTCTCTTTGCCCTATGGATCGTCTACAATCCACCAGCATTTTTCCTGGTACATTCCAGGATGAGATTACAGGCCAATTTAGCCTGATTTGGCAAGTTCTGAAAGCACCACTAATCGTGCCTGTGTTGCAACTGCTGGTGCAATTGTGCTTGGCCATGTCAATAATGCTGTTTATGGAAAGAATATACATGAGCATTGTTATAATTTTCGTAAAGTTGTTTGGGAGAAAACCACACAAGAGATACAAATGGGAGCCTATAAAGGATGATGTTGAGCTAGGCAATTCTGCATATCCTATGGTTCTAGTCCAAATACCAATGTACAATGAAAAAGAGGTACTTGATGATTTAGATGTCGATGTTGTTGTCCATATCTTACATTTCTTGAACATATTACAGTAGTTTTGATTCAACTTGTTTAATGTGAAAGGTTTATCAATTGTCTATTGGTGCTGCATGTGGACTCTCATGGCCGTCGGATCGTATCATCATCCAAGTTCTTGATGACTCGACAGACCCTGCCATTAAGGTTAGATCTTCTACTATGACTTTGTACCTTGAATTTCTTGGTACAACTATCTTTAATAGGAGATACCTTTAGAGATGGTGTTAAATTTAATTTTGGTTTATAACTATGAAACAGAGCTTGGTGGAAACGGAATGTCAGAGATGGGCAAGCAAAGGTATAAACATAAAGTACGAGATAAGGGACAACAGGAACGGGTACAAGGCAGGTGCACTTAAAGAAGGCATGAAACACATCTACGTTAAACAATGTCATTATGTCGCTATCTTCGATGCCGATTTCCAGCCTGAACCTGACTTTCTTTGGCGCACTGTCCCATTTCTCGTTCACAACCCCCAGATAGCTCTTGTTCAAGCTCGCTGGAAATTTGGTAATTAATCTTCTAATCATCCTTCGTTTTCATTACATACATACAAGTATGCCACGTCCTTGTCATAATTCCGACTGCAAGTGTATATAATTAGGAGCCGATTATTTAGTTATTAATTTGATGATTTTTATGATTATTGTAATTAACATAAACTAAGTTATCCTTACACACCAACTGAGGGAATCTTTCTCTGAATTTAAATATAGACTCGTAAACCTACTCACATGTTGCAATTTGGACCAATATTCGTTGTTTCCAGTAAGGCTTTGAAAATTTTATTAAATGTTGCCGGTTGGGGTAGGGCTTGAACACAATTGATCAGAGGTTTAACTCTCCTCAACAAAATATCGATTCAATCCATTTCTTCATTTGACAGCAAGTGGGGTGATTTTTATAGGAGATCTAAGTCAATCTCAGCCTATATTTTTGTGGGAAGTCCCAACGAAATATTTGGTCAGATAGTAAAATATCGGATGGATAGACGTGACATAAAGCATCTAGTTTAATCTTGTACCTAATGAAGGTTCGCGGGGTGATCATGTAGTTAATGCAGACGAATGCTTGATGACAAGGATGCAAGAAATGTCATTGGATTACCATTTCAAGGTGGAGCAAGAAGTGGGATCTTCCACCTATGCATTTTTCGGCTTTAATGGTACGTAACAAAAAGCTTGGAAAGTGTTTCGTTCAGTTCCTCTCAATTTCACGCTGTATATGTGATCGATGCAGGCACTGCAGGTGTGTGGAGAATATCGGCACTGAATGAAGCTGGAGGATGGAAGGATCGGACGACGGTGGAGGACATGGATTTGGCTGTCCGGGCTAGTCTTAAAGGCTGGAAATTTGTGTATGTTGGTGACCTCAAGGTACATTAATTTTGAACTCTACATCCTAATTCACTTTACCATATCCAACTATTCTTCACTTTTATCAATAAGAACTTTGGTTTCTTCTGTACCTTAGGTGAAAAATGAACTACCCAGTACTTTTAAAGCCTATCGGTATCAGCAGCATCGGTGGTCTTGCGGCCCTGCAAATCTCTTCAAGAAAATGGCAACAGAGATAGCAAAGAACAAGGTGCCTGCCTGCCTGCCTATATACGCTTGTTTCCTGCGTCCATCTACTTATAATCGAGATATTTATGAGACCAAATATTAAAATTTATCAACATCCACGTTTGACTCTCATTTTTCTCCAGAAAGTGTCAGCTTGGAAGAAGTTTTATGTCATCTACAGTTTCTTCTTCGTTAGAAAAATCGTGGCTCATATTCTCACATTTACCCTTTACTGCGTTGTTTTACCGGCAACTGTTTTGGTTCCTGAAGTGGAAGTCCCCAAGTGGGGAGCCATCTATATTCCTTGCATTATAACAATCCTTAATGCAATTGGAACTCCAAGGTTTTCCTCTCCCCATTCCTTTTTATTGCTGCATTTGTATTCGTATTTAGTACTAGCCAAAACTCCAAATTCTGCCTATTGATTTAATCATATAGTTTCTGATATAAGCATGTCACATTCTGTAGATCTTTCCACTTGCTGATTTTCTGGGTCCTGTTTGAGAATGTTATGTCTCTCCATCGAACTAAGGCAACATTTATAGGACTGCTGGAGGCGGGAAGAGTGAATGAGTGGGTTGTCACTGAAAAATTAGGTGATGCTCTTAAGACAAAGTTCACTGCCAAAACTCCTAGGAAGTCTCGGCTCAAGATAGGAGAAAGGTACACTTCAGAAGCTACTCGTCTAGTAATTTATCATTAGGAAATATTGGAATTGAAGATTATGGTATTGTTTTAATAAAGATTGATACTCAAGGAACTTTTAAGAAATTTAGGGATTAGGAAGTAAAAACCACCATGTATGTGGCATAAACCAATGTCGAAAGAAAATTTTTTCTTTGTAAGATTAATTTATCTCTTTGTGGGTGCTTATTACAGACTCCATTTACTAGAGCTTGGTGTTGGAGGCTACCTATTCTTCTGCGGTTGCCAAGATTTTGCATTTGGAAAGAACAGCTATTTCATATTCCTCTTTCTCCAATCTTTGGCCTTCTTCATTGCAGGGATCGGCTACGTTGGCACTTTTGTTCCCAACACTTAATGAGACGTGTCTTGGCTCATAATCTGTACCCTCAAATGTTTTCCATTCAATCTTTCTTTCTTCCAAGAAATCTAGGTTATGGTACATGTTTGCTCTAGCTAGTAACACTTCTTTTTGGCCTTTTCACAGATTACTTAAGCAGAGGTTGACCTTTCTTTTTGTATTAAGAGTTATCAATTATTTACGTGAATTGTTTGCCGCCCTTTCCTTAAAACAAGCCACACGAAAAGTGTATCAAAACTGATAAAAGTAGCTTGGCCTTTGCCAAGTCACTTAAAGTCTGTATTTGATCCTTTCTAGATTAATGGCCTTTCAACTTTGTTTCTTCTTAATTTAAGAGAGAAAAAAAAAAGAGGAGAATATGGGCTCTTATACCGAACTATATGATAAAATTATCAAATGGATGAGAATTTGGAGGAGATCTCATCTTGATAGTACCAAAAGAAAACAATAATTTTTTTATAATAAAGATAACTTTAATTTTATAACATGATTAGTTTGTAATTATAATAAAATATGAATCATAAATTATATTTTATTATGAAACTTAAATTCT
>JANQAP020000582.1:2860631-2872894 GCA_026874005.2 Erythroxylum coriaceum
GAATTAATTCTAGCTTATTAACTAAATGTCATTCCACTAAAGACAATTAGTTGAACCCTTGAATTACTAAATATTATAAGAACACATGTTTCAAAATAAGATGTCCAATTTCAAACTCTAATATGAACCATATTATAGCCATTCGTACAATAAAGGGTAAAATTACTGTTTTGCCCTTGAGTTGATTTTTCCTTCTAGATCTCCCGTTTTACTCTATATGGTGATTAACATACAAGATCTCATCTTGGTGTTAAGATTTAATGGGTAGCTAGTTCATCAAACTACTGGTGCCAGTTTAATCACCAATCTCCATAAAATATCTAGAAGTGATGATATCACTATAAACTCTTTATTTGAGTGAATGGTCCCTGATACATGTTTCAATTAATAATTCCAACATGCAGACATTGGATTAATACTCTATAAAAATCCATTCCGATCATATCAAGAATTATAATGAAACATATATGAGTTCACCACTCATCAAGATTGTGGTCCATAATAAACGAATGCTTAAGTGTATGTTTTAAGATTAAAGTAACGGCCTACTTTATTCTTTAAAACATATGTGATTCCATATTCATTTAATAGTGCCATTATCGATAGTCAATTAATATCATGATATGAAACTCGTCATTCGCTTGAAGTAAACTCTTTTACTTACAAGGAGATAAATCGCAACACTACAGTCTAAACTATAATTAAGCAACCAACTTGATTATTCAACTATGAATCAATTATTTTAGATTCTAATAATATACATGTTTCCCATACATCTCTATGTATATGTATATTATTTACAAAAGAATCTCGGTACCTTATGACTAGTTTTATTATGCTCATACATATAAAACCAAACTCTTTTGTTTTATTAATAATAAATATTTTCATTACAAAAAGTAATTGGAAGAAAATTAAGTTATAAGTAAATACACTTGCTTTCCAGGGCACTATATTTACATAACTCTAATAGCCATGATTGTGACAGAACCCAAATGATCAAGCCATGTTCGAGCACTGAAGGCCACGATCGTGCCCTGTCTTTCTTCCTTCATTTTTGCACGAATTCCACATAGATAGAAACATCATTAACACTCCAATTTTTCTAGAATTCATGTCCATTTATGCAACCTCATATAGATTTGAATTATACTCCAATGCCAACTTAAAATTATTCAATTGATAACTATCAAATCATGGTATTTTATGCATCAAAAATTAAACTAGAAATTATCATACATTATCATGCATACTGTCCTAGTTTTTTCACAATTTAAGAACACTACATTTACATCTTCCTTTAGCTTACATTCATCTTCATTATACTTAATATACAGATCTAATTCATCCTTGAATTAACTTAATACCCTTGGTTTTCACACACCATGAACAAGTAAAAAACATCCAAGTTTATCTAACATATTCTAGCATATATCATCACCAACACCATTTTCATTTCATTCCAATTCAAGCATCATTCTCATACTATTAATCATGCCATAATGATTAGATTGTTACTTATTTATTAGGTTTCCAACTTAGCCCAAAATTCTAGATTATACTAGTCCTCCATGCAAGTAAGATCAATAGAACCTTAAGGTGAAAATGAGCTAGTTTTAGCAGCAAGATGAAGGTAACAATAGGCTGGTTTCTTCGCTATTTTATGAAGGATTAAAGTGTGGACTTCGTGTAATAATTTACCTAGGATTGAAACAAAATGCATAGAGAAGATGGACGCAATTTTGTTGAAGGAAACAAAGAAAGAAGCAGTAGAAACTCTGTTGTAGAATTTTGCTTCATCAACATGCTAGGTGTCTTTAATTTCCCTAAACATGTGTTATTTAGCATGTAAGCCATGTATCCTCACAAGATGATGCCATTAGTATCCTATTAATCAGTCCATATGTCTCCTATTTACTAATCCACTTTTCACACAATAATTGTTCCATTTTTTATTTAATTACTAGTCCATTTGTCACTCATTTAACTATGCCAAATGTCACTCAATTATAAGCTTAATCACCTTAATTGTTCATGTATCAATTTATTTTATCACTTGACATTTTTCCTAAGCCAAATGTACATCTTAATTCATCACTCTCCCAATTAATCACAACTAATTCCAAATTACTAATTGGAAGATAATCAAACCAAAATTCAAGACACAACAATTCACAATTCACATCATGTTCATTTTAAATCTTTCACACTCTGGAATATTTCAATTGAGTGAATATACTATCTTAGTAATATGTACCAAATTATAATTCATGTGTGTATGCTAATGATATGCAAGCGAATGAAATGCTTACAATGCTATTTCTCATTCACAATGATCTAGGGTTTTAACCCTAAGCATGTTTCGAAAATTGGATATTACAATTCTCCCCTCTTAAGAAATTTCGTCCTAGAAATTCTTACCTAATATATCAAACAGATAGGGGTACCAATTCCTAATATTCTCTTCAGTTTCCCATGTAGCTTCTTCACTCGAATGATTCCTCCAAAGGACTCTAACCAATGGGATCACTCAATTTCTCAATTTCTTATTCTAATAACCAATTATCTTAACTGGTTCCTCAATATAACTCATATTACTTGCAATTTTAACTTCCTAAGTTGGTAACATATGTGTCGGATCAGATCGATATCTTTTAAGTATATTGACATGAAACACATTATGAATTTATGGCATTTCAGTAGGTAGTGCTAACTTATAAGCCAATGGTTCTATTCTCTCAATAATCTCATATGAACCAAAGTATCTAGGGCTTAGCTTACCCTTTTTTTCGAACCTCAACACTTTTTGCCAAGGCGATACTCTCAGAAACACTTTATCTCCTACTTGGTACTCCATATCCCTCTGGTGCTGATCCATATAACTCTTTTGTTTGTTTTATGCTACTTTAATTCTATTACGGATCAATTTAACTTTATCAACAGTATCTTGAATTGGTTCTAGGACTTCAACATTATAAAGGCGAATGACACTTCCTACCATATAATGCCTCATATGGTGCCATGCCAATACTACTGTGATAATGATTGTTATAAGTAAATTCAATCATAGCTACATACTGATCTCATGCTCCTTAAAACTCCAAAACACAATCTCTGAGCATATCCTTAACAGTCTTAATAGTTCTTTCACTCTGTCCGTCTATCTAAGGATGAAATTTTGTAATAAATTTAACTTTGTACCTAAAGCTATCTATAGACTCTTTCAAAATTTTGAAGTAAATTTGGGATCCCTGTTTGATACAATAGACACTAAGACCCATGTAACCTTACTATTTCATTAACGTACCTCCGAGCTAACTAATCCAATGTATTGTTTTCCCTCACTAGTAAGAAATGAACTAACTTGGTCAATCTATCAACAATGACCCATATGGCGTCATGTTGCCTCAGAGTCCTAGGCCAATCTATCCCATTTCCGCTCTAGAATAGGTAATAACTGTAACTTCCCAATAGGAGCCTGATGCTTTGCCTTAATTTGTTGGGATGTTAAACACTTAGACACATATTTTGTCACTTGCTTCTTCATTCTTGGCCACTAGAAATTTCTCTCTCATTATTTGTAGGACCAACCTCAAATGCTTTGAATGTTCCTCTCTATACTTTAAATACACCAAAATATCATTGATGAACACAATCACAAAGTAATCTAAATAAGGTTGAAATACCTTTTTCATCAATGCCATAAAAGTTGCTCGGGCATTAGCCAACCTAAAAGGCATCACCATAAACTCAAAGTGCCCATATCTTGTTCTAAATGCAGTCTTTGATACATCAACCTCTGCTGTCTTCAACTAATAATACCCTGATCTTAAGTCTAGCTTTATAGACACCTGAGCTCCCTGTAATTGATCAAGTAAGTCGTCTATCCTCAGTAAAGGATACTTATTCTTTACAGTCACTCAATTCAACTGTATGTAATCAATACACAATTTTAAAGTCCTATCCTTCTTCTTTAGAAAGAAAACTAGGGCTCCCTAAGGTGATACACTTCGTCTGATAAAACCCATATCTAACAACTCCTGTAACTAGGTCTTAAGTTTCTTAATTTCCACAGGTATCAAATTTATATAGGAGCAGTACCTGGAATAAGGTCAATAGAAAACTCAGCTTCCCTTTCTGGGGGTAAACCCAAAAATTTAGTAGGAAACACATCCAGAAAATTCCTAATAATAGGAATATCTTGAATGGTCTGTTCATTCTGGGTATCAACTACGTGCACTAGATAAGCCTCACATTCACCTCAGATCAGTCTTAAAACACTCATGAATGAAATTAATATAGCTAGACTGCTTAACTAACTTTTCAAAACATTACTCTTGGCTAATTAGGGGATTTAAGTAACTTCCTTAGTATAACAGTTCATTATAGCCCTATGTGCAGTGAGCCAATCCATACCTAAGATAAGGTCTATTTCTTTCAATTGTAATATTATTAGATCTGCTTTTAAGTTTGCCTGATCAATCAGAATGCTACATCGTTTACACACCTCCCCAATCACTATAGTACTACCTACCGAAGTACTCACCTCTAAATCACAATTCAACACTTCTCTTCTACATTGCAGTTTAGATGCCAGATGTGGTGTGATGAATGAATGTGTAGATCCTGGATCTACTAACGCAAATGCTTCAAAATTAAAGACATTCAACACACCTGCTACAACATTTGGGGAGTTCTGTGCCTCCTGTCTGGTGATGGCATAGATCTTGGCTTGAGACTACGGCTGGTTACTCTGCATCTCAGTCCTGACACTAGGACCAGCTGTTTGTGTTCTGCCTCTACCTCTGCTCTCTATCCTACTCCACTGGCTCGACTCTGCTAGAAAATCTTTTTAGTCGTCGATCCTCCTCTCATTCTAGAATGTGTTCCCAAAGTGTCGGGACAATCTCTAATCTAATGTTTAAAAGAGCCAAAACAGAAATAAGCTCCCAATAACTTTCATCATTCCCGACCATGTTTCTTACCACAGTGTTCACAACTAGGCATTTATTGTGACTGACCTCCTAATACTTATCCTCTACCTCTACCATCCTGAACAAAAATACCTCTTAGTCTAAACCCCAACTGTCTCGATCTAATCTGGGATTGAAATGATCTATTATGATATTTATTGAACCTTTCGTCAGATTCAACTTGAAATTCACACTATCTCTTCATTCTAGACTCCTATCTATACTCTCCTTGACCATCTTTTAACAACTACTCTATTTTGATCGAGGCTGCTCTTAACTCAATGAAACTGCTTAGATTTGTTATAGCTAACCTCATCCTAATCTCCATATTCAACCCATCTTCAAATCTCCTACACTTGTCCTCCTCTGTTGGAATCAATGCAATTGCATATCTCATTAATTCATTAAATCTTATTTCATATTCTACTACTGTAAGACTGCCTTGTTTCAAATCCAAAAACTCTTTTATCTTCCAATCCAAGTAGATATTCGACATGTAATTCTCTCTAATCACCTTCAGAAAATCTTCCCACTTTAAACTACAAGGCCTGGTGGCACTATCTGGAATTACATAAACACCCCACTACTATAAAGTATATATCCAGAGGACATTCAAGAACATACCCTATGACAATGGCATGTTAGAGCAGTCATATACACTTATTATGGTATCATACACTTTACAAAGTTTGAAAAGGGCGATTTTCCCCATTTTATTTACTAACATAATTTACACTATAGCAGTACATTCATTTAAACAAATATTTACATCATCAAAACTATTTAAGAGTTCACTACTCATTTTCCAAAAGATTTACATGAAATCAGAAATTACATAAACACAATCTACAATTCCTCAGATGTCAGCTGACCTAACCTTTGGGCCATTTTTTAATTCCAAAACGCTCTTCTAGAGTGTCTTAGGAAATAAGTCTCATCTCTCGTACCTGAAAATTCAACGTTGCAGTTGCGAACTCAGTAAGTGAACCATCTTTGATGTGCTCACTTATTTAGAACATCAAACATTTCGAATATAATCCAAGTGCATAATATTCCTCATCTCAACAATTCTTCATGAATTTCACACATTACATATAAACTTTTCAGAATAATTCATTCATCTATCCCAGTCAATTATATTATCAAATGTACATAAATATGACATATCACAATATCATCTCAATTCAGAAATGTTTTCACAATCATATATTTGCAATGTAAATGCATATGAGACTCCACTTTCATTTTTATTTTGTTGTGATAGAGCGTTTATTTACCGTCCTATATCCCTTATAGATATCAGGCTCATTTCACATTCTATCCCGTACCTATTGTGAATACCGGGCTTATTAATCACTGAACCTGTTGCTCTTTATACGCATATCTGAGCTTTAAGCTCTTTTAGACTGGCCACTCTGATCACAACGCCTTTATCTAATCATACATATCAATATGATGCATCAAATCATAAAATATGCCATCAATAACATTTATTCATGATGCACAGTTAGATTCACATATTCATCAGATCTTAGTTTGGCATTCAACATTTTTGTTGAGTATACAGATATCTTTCAGAGTCATATGCAATCAAAACACTCCCAATACATTCCTAAATATCAAACTCCAGAATTATCACAATTAGATCATTAACAGTTCAATAACTGAAAGTTAAACATAAATAAGTCAAACCTAGTGAGAACATCTAGGTCGACTCACAGTACGCTCCAGATAGCTATTGTCTTGATATCTCGACAATGTCTGGATGTTGTCGTTCTATTTGCACTTCTAAACCATGTAAAAATACACACATTTACACATTACTAAATTTCTCAATTATATAAGTATTCAACAATACACATATGTATATGTGTTATGTGTAATGCATGCTCAATGACATTCCTGGGTATGTGTCCTTATTCTCATTTCTTAACCAATCATATATCAAAAGAACATCTTCATTCCTTTAACATTTCTTCATTCCAAACTCAAATACTTTATTATCAAACAATCGCTTCCTTAAGTTATAACATCATTTAATAACTTCAACTTATCAAGCATTTAACCAACTTATTCAACATCAAATTAAATTCTTTTTTTAGCCTCAATCAAGTCCATATGTACCATAATAAAGTACCTCAACATTTGTTGTTTCAAACATCATTTCACTCTTAACCTTCCTACGATCATGACAAAAGATCATGAAATAGGCCATGATCGTGGGGACTATACCACGATCGTGACAGAACCTAAATGATCAGGCCACAATTATGCCCTGTCTTTCTTCCTTCATTTTCCACGAATTCCACATACTTAGAAACATCATTAACACTCTAATTTTTGATAATTCATGTCCATTCATTCAACATCATATAGATCTGAATTATACTCCAATTCTAACTCAAAATTATTCAATTAATAGCTCACAAATCATGATTTTTCATGCATCAAAAATCAAACCAGAAATTATCATACATTATCATGGATATTGTCCTAGTTTTTTTCACAATTCAAGAACACTATATTTACATCTTCCTTTAGCATACATTCAACTTCATTATACTTCAAATCCAGATCTAATTCATCCTTGAATCAACCTAATATCCACGGTTTTCACACACCAAGAACAAACAGAAAACATCTAAGTTTATCCAACATATCATCACCAACACCATTTTCATTTCATTCCAATTCAAGCATCATTATCATACTATTAATCATGCCATAAAGATCAAATTGTTACTTACTTATTAGGCTTCCAACTCAGCTCAAATTTCTAGATTATACTAGCTCTCTATGCAAGTAAGATCAACACAACCTCAAGGTGAAAATGAGATAGTTTCAGTAGTAAGATAAAGGTAAAAATAGGCTGGTTTCTTAGCTATTTTATGATGGATTAAAGTGTGGATTTCATGTAACAATTTGCCTAGGGTTCAAACAAAATGCAGAGAGAAGATGGATGCAATTTGGTGAAGGAAACAAAGAAAGAAGCAACAGAAACTCTGCTGCAGAATCTTGCTTCATCAACATGCTAGGTGTCTTCAATTTCCCTAATCATGTGTCATTTGGCATGTAAGCTATCCATCCTCATAATATACTGACATTAGTCTCCTATTAATTAACCTATATGTCTCCTAATTATTAATCCACTTGTCACACAATAATTGGTCCATTTGTCATTTAATTACTAGTCCATTTGTCACTTATTTAACTACACCAAATGTCACTCAATTATAGGCTTAATCACCGTAATTTTTCATGTATCAATTTGTTTTACCACTTGACATTTTTCCTAATCAAAATGTACATCTTAATTCATCACTCTCTCAATTAATCACAATTAATTCCAAATTACTAATTGGAATCCAATCAAACCAAAATTTAAGACATAACAATTCACAATTCACTTCATGTTCATTTTAAATCTTTCATACCCTGGAATATGTCAATTGAGTGCATATACTATCTTGGTAATGTGTAATAAATTATAATTCATTGTGTATGTTGATGATAGGCATGTAAATGAAATGCTCACAATGCTATTTCTCATTCACAATGATCTAGGGTTCTAACCCTTAAATGTGTTCTAGAAACCAGATATTACACTAGTAGACCCTTTAATAGTAATACTAAATTACCACCTAAATTCTAAGGTGTAGAGAGAATTTCCTTATAAGGTAAGCCTCTAAGTGGGGAAGGAGAAGAGGATCCCGCCAATGATATCTTACCATAAAAAAAATTTTGAGTTGAAATTAATGAGGCCAAGATAGCAATTGAACAATATAGAAGGTAGATGAACTTTCTCAACTCCCTGTTAATTTTAGCAATTAACAAACTCCTTTTTAGCATCACTGTAGGATTTTCTTAGTTTTTTCTATTATAGAAAGGTTATCTCCCTATAACATAAAAATAATAATTAGTATTGTTATTTTGACACATAATACTTTAATATCTTTTGGGTTTATAATATTATTTTCATGTTTAATTTGAATTAAGAGGCTATATCATTTTTTGTAGAGAATTTTAATTTCATAAAACATAGGCCTTTTTTATTATACCATTTCTCTTGAGGTAGTTTCTCAAGTTTTTATTCAATTATTATGTCAAATATTTTTAAAAGGATATATTATGTTTTTTTAGGCATATATTTCACACCAATTAAAGAAGATAATTTGTATATTATAATTTTGGACAAATTTATAGTAGTTTTCTTCAATTTATTTTCTTTTAGGAAGTTAGTAAAAAATCCATATTCTTTCATCTTTATTGTACAAAGAGTAGAGTTCTTTATTATAGTAGAATAGTAATAGCCTATGATTATAATAGGTTGACGGTTCTAAACACTATCATTATTGATTAAATGCTTTCTTTGTAATTGGCTCGTATGCATTCCAAAACCATCATTTATATGTCTTTCATTTATACTTTTATTTTTTCTTTCAAATAATTGTACTATGAAATACATTACAACAAATTCCAATATTCAAGCTATATTATTAGCGGTGAATGATTTCAATAGTATTCTTAATCCTCATAAAGTTGAGGCAATGTATGTTTAAAGAACTTTTTAAATGGTTTGGCTAAATTCACCTCAAACATTAAGCTAGTTGATTTCAAATTTGAAGGCGATTTCTAAACTTGGAGCAATAAATAGCAACATACCTAGTTCTTAAGAAAGAAGCTAGATAGAGCATTGGAGAATTCAATATGGCTCTCTATATTTTAAGATCATAAGGTTGTTTTTGATGATCCTTACTTATTAGATCATTCTCCAATTTTTATAAGTAAATTGGATTATAGAATGAGGTTTCATTTTCCATTTAGATTTAATAAATTTTTGGCTTCTGGTGAATGGTTTGAAGAAGCCATATGAAAGGGTCTAAGTGTGAATATTTATGGATCCCCATCATTTGTTTGTAATGGAAAGCTTAGGTGCACAAAATAAGAACTCAAAGCTCTCAATCATTCTAAATATAGTAGCAATAATGCCTATAGTGATAGACATCAGAGACAGGCTCAACAGAGTCCAACTCTAACTATAGTTTGACCTTAAGAACTAAAAACTTCAAAAAGAGGAGAAGGAAGCTATGCATGTATACATAAATGCTATGTAAGTTCATTATTTAATATTTTAGCAAAGGTCAAGGGTTCAATGGCTTATTGAGGGATATAGAAATACCTCACATTTCCATAAATCTTTATTAGCCAGAAGAAAGCTAAATGGAATTATTTCCTTACAAATAGAGGATGGTTTAGTTAATTTTACTCTGGATGATTTCCTTAAGGCTTCATTTTAAACAATTCAGTAAAATATTTGACACTAAGAATAACTCTTCTTCTAACAAGTTACTACTTAACTCCTTCATCTTGGATAAAATTTAGGATGATTATGATGCTCTTTAATCACCTTTCACTTATGTGGATGTAGAGAAAGCATTGCTTAGCCTCAAACTTAGTTAGTCTCTAGGGCCATATGGTATTAATGAATTGTTATTTAAAAAATCATGGCATTTGACCAAGGATCTGGTTATAGGGGTATTTTAAAGTTTCTTCAATAAAAGGAACTTGTTAATGGAATTTATTTATCTTATTCCAAAGATTCCTAATCCTATTACTTTAGGGATTTTAGACTAATTTCCTTTCGCAACTTCATATATAAGGTCATCTCCAAACTACTTACAATTAGATTGAAGCAGAACATTACTTATTAAAGGTACAAAAGCAACACATATAGAAGGGTGAGACGTTAAGGATAATATACTTCTTTTTGACGAATTATTTAAGAATTATAAAAGGAAGAGTTCTCCTCAATGTTGCACAATCAAAGTGGACTTTAAAAAGACCTTTCATATTATAAATTAGGACTTAATCATACATGTTTGGATTCCATAAAATTACATAGGTTGGATAGATTAATGTCTCACAAATGTTTCCTATAATATTTTGAATGGAATCCAAACTAGTGTATTTGAAAGGGCTAAGGAAATAAGGCAAAAAGACCCCTTTTTTCCTTATTTGTCTTCTCTTAGTATGGAAGTTTTTCTAAGGCACATTAAACATTGCATCAAATTCAATAAGAAATGTAAGAGACTAAGATATAGTCTATAATTTATTGATGATCTACTTCTCTTCTCAAGTATGGATTCTCACTCTATAAACGTTATGATGAATTCCATGAAGATTTCCAAGAGCTTCTTTGGTTTTTTCATGAATAAGGAGCAAAATTATTTGTTTATCTCATCTTTTACAGCTCATTTATTAGGTTCATTTTCATCCATCACTGATCTTAAAGAAAAATGATTTTCTTTCACCTATTTGGGGATTCCTATTTCTTATAAAAGACCTATATACTCTAAATTCTTTCCCTTAATCATATGATTAAACAAAGGATTGATAACTAGTGTAAAAGATCTCTTTCCTTTATGGTGAGAGTTCAATTGATCAATATTGAATTCTCTTTATGTTCATTTGGCTAAAAATATTGTTCTTCCTTCCTCTCTAATTAAGACTATTAAGGAAATTATAAGGAATTTCCTCTGGACTAATACATCTAATACTTATTATATAGCTAAAGTTTCGTGAAAATTTGTCTGTCTTCCAAAGAAATAAGGTGCTCTTAGGGATATCCCTTTGACACTCAATAATAAGACACTCACTTATGATAAAGCAAATTTAGAGAATTCTTATAAATAAGGAATTATTGTTGACAAGGTGGATTCATTCCCACTATATGAGCCAAACTGATTTCTACTCTTTTGAATAAAGGTATGATGCTTATTAGATAATGCAACTTATTTTTAAGCTTAAGAATCAAGTTAGAGTATGGTTTAGAACCATATTAAGGGATGGCTCTAAAGCTAAATGGTTTAGAACCATATTAGGGGATGGCTCTAAAGCTAACTTTTGGTTTGATAGCTGGAGCTCCTTAGGTCCTTTGATGGACTATAACTTCTTTTCCTACTTAAGGGTAATTGTTTTTATTGATGCAACTATCAAGCAAGTTATTTCTAAGAACTTTTTTAACTTTAATTAGCAAATAAAGGATAGTTAAATAGGATTGGTACATGGATTCTTAAGAAGTTCAAGTTTTGAAGACCATATCTATTATGTTAATAATTCTTCTGGGAACTTTTCAAATATGTCTTGTAGAGATACACTAAGCTTTAGGAATCCTAGAGTCCCTTAGTTTCTTTTGATATGGTTCCCATAAGTTATCTGTTGGACCCCGATTCTTTTCTTACTAACAAGATTGTGCTAAATTCTTTTTGAGGTTTATTTTGATTAATTTGT
>JANQAP020000582.1:2913809-2926621 GCA_026874005.2 Erythroxylum coriaceum
CGTGGGAACGATATCCACTTACCACTACTACATTCATTTGTATTAACGTAAGTGATTTCTTTTGAATTTGGTTGCAGACGACAGCAGTACCAATTGTTGAATGTCGGACATCAATCTGATGAAAAATGTGAATGTGAATGTGAAATTGAAATCAAACGATTGATTGAATATATGTGAATGTGATGTATTTCATTACATGAATGCATGAACAGATAAAGGCTGTTGTGACTGTAGTAGCCACCGAAAAAGAGCTTAAACTCATAAAGTGATTAAGAGCCAAAGGCTCACTATGTATAATGAGCCCTGTATCTCCAACAGATAAGGAACAGTTATTAATTAACCTAGTATCCACAATAGATATTGGACAGTTACAGACACTCGATCATAACAATAACAATTGGAAGTGAATCTCATGAGAATTGCATATATAATTGATATGTATGTTTTAAATGATCAAAATGACTATTTGACTGCTCTGAATGTGAAATGTGGAATAAGTGATTAAAGTGTTATGTGATGCTACATGATTATTGGTGAAATGATGTGCATTGTATGATTACATGAAGTGTACGTGAATTTAAAGTATGAATTGATATGTTATGTGATTTGAGTGAGCCATCGAGGATGGCCCACTCACTGAGTTCACAAAACTCACCAAAATTGCAACGTTGTCTTTCAAGCTCAGAGGAGATCTCTAGCTAGACAAATTGGAGCCTAACCACTGCATTTAGTTAAGAGATAGAGGTTGGGATCAGTTCGCATCTACATTTGTCTTCCGTTCCTTTTGTTCAAGATTTGTTTTCCATAACTGTTGAAATTATGTATATGAATTCGGTATAATGTATACTAGAATTCAATTTGAAATAATAGTTTTGACTAAATTTGTTTTGAATTTGTAATAGGCCCAAATGATTATTGAAATTCTGATGATATTTCCATTATTTATAATGCTTGTAACTGAAAATGTTATGAATAAAATGGGCTAAAAGTAATTATTAGTTTTCTGAAATTGCATGTGTTGTTCGAAAAAAACTTTTTGCAATGAGTTGACTGACTGATCTAGCATGCCACCCTTGTCAAATACCATCGGTATGTTCAGGAATATGCCCTATAAGAGTGGGGTGCTACAATAAGCTTGCAATATTATCACATATTCCACCATTTATGTATGAACTAAAAACAAAAATCAAAAGGTCTTTATAAAGATTGTAATGGTGCTTAGATACGATATGGTTGGGATAATAAAGAGGGTTGAACTGAAGGAAATTTAATAAACAAAAATTATAACAAACTTATTACAAATACACAAGTCCTTTTATTGCAACTTCATTGGTACCATATACTTATTCATAATTTTTCTTATGCTCTTTTTCTATCAATCAAAAAATAAGTTTCAGCATTTAGTACCACAATTAAAGAAATAATGGACCTTTTAAGATTTTCAATTTTCAAACAAGCATATAATGTAAATAAACTTCAGCGTACAAAACAATAAAAAGGCTTTAAAGAAAAATAGGATAAATGCTAGTAATTGGTTATAATCAATGAAAAAGGCTTAGGCTCAACTTGGTTGTTCCTAAAGATAAATTTAACGTAAGGTAATTATCAAAGGAATAGGCTAAAACAAATTATTGAATCTAAGTGCCTTTATCACTTCAATGCTTCTAATTGAACAAAAATGGCCTCAATATGCATAATAAAATTAAGTTTTAGAATCATTCAACTACGCACGATAACACACATAAAAGAAATAAAAGAGCTTAAAAAAATTTTGAAAATTTTGTCTTAGGCTTAAAAGCTCACGAAAACATGGGTTTATGTGTAAATAGTATGCAGTTTTCATTCAACTTGATTATTTCAACGAACACTAAAAATATGACTTATAAAAACCAATTTAATTCTAACTATCATCCTTTTGCATACTAATTCAAATCAATATTCAATAATGAAGTAAAGTATTGATGGACAGATTTTAATTAAGCCAAGATATTAGTTTATAAAATTTTATAAACAAGATTATAATAAGCTTAAAGAAATCATTACAAATCAATAACCCTTTCCCCACACTTAAAGTTTTACATTGTCCCCAATGAATAAAATACAAGTATATATAATAAAAAGGTTTGGTGGTATTTTCTTAAATATGACAATTTTTCTAATTTTGATTCATCCAATATTAGATTACATCCTTGCAAAACATAAACAAAAAAGGGGATAAAAAGAAAAAATAATTAAAAATAACATACAAAAAATTACGAAATCAAATATGAAAATAATATAATGAAAGTAAATCCTAATTCTTGGGTTGCCTCCTAAATAGAGGTTGGTTAACATCTTTCGCTTAACATACCCTTTATGCTCAAGGTGGCTTAGTTAAATTGATATTTTTGCTATTATTATCAAGGTCACCTCCAAGATATAACTTCACTCGATGGCCATTAACTTTAAAAGTACCCTTGTGTGGATGAATTACATTAGTTACGCTGTATGGAAGCACCTTCTCTATAATGAATGGTCCAAACCATCTTGATTTAAGCTTAGCCGAAAATAAGCTTAGGCAGGAATTGTATAAAGAACTTGATCTCCCTCCTTAAACCCTGGTGATTGCTTAATCATTCGATCATGGTAACTTTTGGTTCTTTCCTTGTAGATTTTGGAATTTTCATGCACCATCAGTCGCCCTTCATCCAATTCATTAATTTGAAAGTTTCTTTTTTCTCCTGCACTTTGAAGATCAAAATTTATAAGTTTAATAGCCTAATATTCTTTGTGTTCCAACTCAACAGGCAGATGAAATGCTTTTCCATAGACCAACCTATAGGGTTTAGTGCCAATAGGTGTCTTATACGTTGTTTTATAAGCCCATAAAGCATCATCTAACTTAATTGACTAGTCCTTCTCTAAAGTTATACATTCTTCTCCAAAATTCTTTTAAAATCCCTATTAGATAACACGTTTTGGCCACTAGTTTGAGGGTGATATGGGGTGGCAATTCTATGAATAATTTCATACCTTTTAAACACTTTTCAAATTACGTATTACAAAAATGCATACCCGTATCATTGATAATTGCCCTAGGTGTGCCAAAATGGGAACATAAACTTTAAAGGAATTTCACGGCAACCATGGCATCATTTGTAGGTAAATCTTGTGCTTCCACCCATTTAGAAATATAATCAACAACTACTAGGATATATCTATTACCAAACAAATTTGGAAATGGATCCATGAAATCAATCCCCCAAACATCAAATATTTCACAAACAAGAATGAAATTTTTGACAATATTTCCTAGTGAGAGGCATTACCTGATCTTTGACATCTGTCATATGAAGCTACGTACCTTTAGGCATCTTTAAAATTTGACAGATAATAAAAACCTAACTCCAGGATCTTCTGAGTCATCCTATTTGTACTATCGGGTAGGTTTAACATGATAGTTTTGTAAAATTTTCCACCCCTTAGAGTGACGTATTAATCTCCTTACTATTTGTTCTGTACAAATTCGAAATAGATATGGATCTTCCCATAAATAGTCTCACAAATCAATAAAGAATTTCTTTTTTTGATGATAAGATCGACCTTAGCTACAAGATAATTTGCAATATCTATAAAACAAGGAGTTTCAACTTTATTTACCTCTTCCACATTATAGAGGTGTTCTTTTGGGAAGGTGTCTTTAATGCCTTCTTCATTCAATTCTTCCAAATTGGGATTTTTCAAGGTGAGATAGATGGTCTACTGCTAGGTTTTCATCCCCTTTCTTGTCTTTAATATCTAAATCAAATTCTTACAATGCAGAATCCATCTAATTAAAACGAGGTTTAGTATCTAGTTTAGTTAGCAAGTATTTTAATACAAAGGGATCATTTTGAACAACAAATTTGGACAAAACTAAATAAGATCGAATTTTATAAAATGCAAAAACCAAGGCTAGCAACTCCTTTTCCGTTGTAGTGTAATTCTCTTAAGCATCTATAAAAGTCTTACTAGCGTGGTAGATTAGTTAAAACTATTTTTCCTTCAACTGTTCAAGTACTGTACCTACTGTAGAGTCACTTGCATCACACATTAACTCAAAGGATAAATTCCAATTTGGTGTAACCATAATTAGGGCCTTAGTCAACTTTTCTTTTAAAATGTCAAAAATGTCTAAACATTCTTTAGTAAATGGACAAGGTATGTCCTTTTCTAATAACTTGGTTAATGGCTTAGTAATTTTAGAAAAGCCTTTTATATATCTTCTATAAAAGCCCACATGACCTAGGAAACTTCTTATTGCCTTAACTGAGAAAGGGGGTGATAGTTTCTCTATAACTTCAATTTTGGCCTTATCTACCTCTATCCCTAGTGAGAAATTTTATGGCCTAGAACTATACCTTCTTATACCATAAAGTGACATTTTTTCCAATTCAATACCAAATTATTCTTCTAAGATCTTTCTAACACTTTCTCTAAATTGTGGAGGCATAAATCAAATGAATCACCAAAAAAGGAAAATTCATCCATAAATACCTCCATTATGTTCTTGACTACATCATCAAAGATGGCCATCATGAATGTAGCAAGTGCATTACACAACTCAAATGGCATCCTTTTGTAAGCTAACATACCATAGGGACACGTGAATATGTTTTCTCTTGATCTTTTGAAACAATTGGGATTTGAAGGTAGCCCGAAGTCCATCTAAGAAGCAGTAGTACATATGTCCTACCAATTGTTCCAACGTTTGATCTATGAAGGGTAAAGGGAAGTGATCCTTTTTAGTTGCATCATTTAACTTTCTATAGTCAATGCACACTCTCCATCACGTGATGATTCTCGCAAGGATTAGCTCATTCTTTTTATTGGAGATTGCCATCATTCCTCCTTTCTTTGGCATAACCTACATAGGACTCAACTTAAGACTGTCAGAATGGGGTAAATCACTCCAGCATCTAGGAGTTTAATTGCCTCTGATTTTACCACATCCTTCATGTTCGATTCAGCCTTCTTTGAGGTTGTGCCGCAGGTTTAAACTCCTCCTCCATTAAAATTTTATGCATGCATAAAGAAGCTTTGATCCCTCCAATGTCGAAGATCTTCTGTATAATAGCTTTTTATGTTCCCTAAGTGCATTCAGCAACTTTTTCTTTTGATCCACCTCTAGAGTTAAAGTAATAATTACTGGTAATTTTGAGTTCTTCTCAAGAAATACATATTCCATATGATCAAGGAATGTCATCAACTCTAACTCTAGTGGTACTTTAATATAGGGTTTTAACCTCATCTCTGCATTTTTGATTATTTCTTCAATCTCTTTCGTTCTTATAAAAGGCTTATTATCCTCATTGTAGTCCTTATCTTGAGTCATAGATAATTCTTACATGTTGTTAGACACAAATTCTTACATAATGTTTGAAGTTACATAATCATTACTATCAATAAAATAACAGGAATCATCGTACTCAAGGGCCTGTCTCACAGCATTAGATATCTTAAAAGTTACCTTTTCTTCTCCCACCTTAAGAACTAGTTTATCATCACTAACATCAATAATGGCTCTAACTCTAACTAGGAAGGGACGCCCTAAAATCAAAGGTACTTCTATATCTTCGTGCATATCAAGTATAATAAAGTCAACTGGGAAAATGAACAGGTCAATTTTTACTAATACATCCTCAATGATTCCTCGAGGATATTTAACAAATCTATAAGCCAATTGAATGCTCATCCTAGTAGGTCTTGGTTCTCCTAGTTCCAGTTTCTAAACAATTTATAAGGCATTAAGTTAATGTTATCCCCCGAATCAGCTAAAGCTTTCTCGACTGACAAACTAACAATAACAAAAGGGATAATAAAAATCCCTAGCTCTTTAAGCTTCTTTGGCAACTTATTTTGTAGGATCATTGAGCATTCCTCGCTTAGACACGCTGTAGCCAATTCCTCCAACTTCTTCATGTTAGATAGTAACTCCTTAAAAAATTTTGTGTACTTCGGCATCTATTCTAGAGCTTCGATAAGTGTTAAGTTAATATAAAGTTTTTTAAATAGCTCAAGAAATTTACTGAATTGCACATCCATGTGATCCTTCTTTAACTTTGCTGGGTATGGTATGATAGGATGAAATTCCTTTACTTTTCAAGGATTCTCTACATTATTGGTCTTCTCTTAACTCTTCTGATGATCATCCTCTTCATTTCAAGGTTTGGGGTATGCTCGTAACTCCTTCCTGCTTCTAAGTGTGACTTCCTTCATATGCTTATTAAGGTTGGGTTCAGCGGGACTCAGCAGATTCCCCATTTGCCTTTCAACTGATATCATTATCAGTTGGTTGAGTCGTACCTCCAAGTTATGTATGGATGTTTATTGCCTTTGATGTTTTGTCCTTGATTCCTAAATAAATTCCATTATCATCTCGTCCATACTAGGCTTCTTGTATTATGATGCTTGCTGCTGGAATCTAATTGGAAGGTTATTTTTTAGTTATCTTGATTTCCCCATGAAATGTTAGGGTGATTCCTACAACTAGGATTGTTAGTATTGCTATATGGATTATTCTAGGGACTAGGAGCATTCCACAAATAATCCACATGCTCGGGCTAAACTGATCAAAAATTTTATCCTTGGTGATCTAATCTCTATGCCTCACACTGTATCACTCTTCCTTGTGGAGCCATAGTCAATCTGTCTATCCTTTTACTTAAGGCCTCCACTTGGCTCACCAACTGCGCCACCATATCTACTTTGCATAGTCCTTCTGGCCTATTAATTCGTTCTCTAGTTTAGTACCAATGGTAATTATTCATGGCGACATCCTCTATCAAATCTTAGGCTGCTTCAAGTGATTTGTTATTTAGTGTCCCTTCAACTACTATATCTATAGACTACCTTGTGCTTTAACTAAATCCATTGTAGAAGGTTTGGATTTGCTTCCATAGGGGTAGTCCATAGTGTGGGCATCGTCTAAGCATCTCCTTGAATCTCTTTCATGTGTCATATAAAGATTTACCTTCGAATTAAGAGTATGAGGAGTTATCATTCCTCAATTTTGCAATTTTAGTAGGTGGAAAGTAATTTAACAAAAACCTTTCCATCACTTATTCCCATGTAGTTAGTGAAGAACATGGCATGGAATTCAACCATTGCTTAGTCTTTCCTCTTAGAGAGAATGGGAATAAACGTAGTCTGATGCATCATCATTGGCTCCATTTATCTTGAAAGTATTGCAAATCTCTAGAAAGTTAGAGATATGTGCGTTGGGGTCTTTGTCCTAGAGTCCATCAAACTGGACTGACTGTTGCACCATCTGGCTGATGCTCGACTTGATCTCAAAGTCGTTCTCCTGGATAATCAGTCTCACGATACTAGATTCTACACCAGTTAAGTTTGGCCTAGAGTAGTCGAACATGGTTCATGGTTCGTCTGCTATATTATACGATTCTTTCGTGTCTATGTGACCTTTCAAGCCTTCTATTCGATGAGCTAGTTTAACTCACGCAGTTGTGTTCTATAAAGATTCTTGTGCATCATTCTTTCAATCCCTTGATTCGTGTCTATTAGGCTTTCAGTTATCCTCCAGGTCATAAACTAACCATAAGTCTAATCCTAAAAACAAAGAAATAAATCTAAACAAATAAAAAAAATAAAATAACATAAAATAAAAACAAAAATAAAGCAGAATAAAATAAAAATAATAATGACTAAATTAATAAAACTAAGGTTTTTGTGATATTAATGTCCCCAGAAACAGTATAAAAACTTGATTGACTCAGTTTAGTTAGTCATTGAATTAATCGCAAATACACAACATAGTTGTAGCTAGTATAGGCAAGTACGAATCAAATCACACAAAGACAATAAGTACCAATAATTACCATTATCCAATTATCTAGACTATAAATTGAGTATTGTTTTTAATTAAAAATAATACTTAAGCAGATAAAATAAAGTAACAAACAATAATGAGCAGAGAATAAAGAAATTGCTTAGAAAACAATCAATATCAAGAATTAGTATCTAGGTAATGAATCCCCCTAAAACGATTAAACAATTAACCTTTTATTATGCAATTGTTTTATTGAATATTGGACCATGGAAATTCCTATTGTATGCTAATATCTCACTTGAGACTATTAATAACCAATCTTAGGTTTATCAACTAAAATTATTCAGGTTAAAGATTCCGTTTTTGCTTTACTGTTTTATGAATTTTGTTATTAGGTTTGACCCTAATCTAGAGGATTTATGTTGACCTATCATTAGGTTTGCATTCAACTCCTTTCAATAACAGTAGATCTATTCATACATAGGACTTCTCAATCTCTATGTTATGAAATTAGATTGTGTACCAATATTTTGGATCTATTATAATTGAATCATAATATATTGATCAAAACAATTATATTAAATAAAAGAGTCAAAACATATTGTAGCACAAACCAAGGTTCATCACACCTAGACTTTAAAGATGTTTAGTTACACATGATTGAAAATGAAATCAAACATAAATCGGAAGAAAAATAAGAGTTCATAATTCTGAATCTTTATTTCTCTTCGATCGAATGTTCTTGCAAGGTAGAGGTCTGATATTGTAATCTACTAGATCTATCGACTATTTCTTCACGTTTTCCACGTATCTGGATCTTCATTTCCCTTCTGAATGTTCTTCACATCTAGAATTGTTTCTAAAAATTTGCTCCCTTATTATACCTCTGCTCATGTCTTTTTATAGTAATTTTAGGGTTTCTGGGAGATACACTGTATGATATACGAGTGTGTACTGGACTATGTTTGTCCAAATATCTTCAGAATTCGTAATTATGCACGAGTTGAGAGCCATACATGGCTATAGACACGACCGTGTATCCCTTACTTGCTTCAAATCTTCGTTTTAGGTTGCGTTTTCATCCGAATTCTTCCCCTTTTAGTCCATGTAGGCAATTGTAACCTATAAATGCACTTGAAGTGAATTAAGTACCAAATATATAATAAAAGTTTAAAATATCAAGCAAAATACATAAAATATGGTTGTATAAATATGGTCAAATATGCATCCATCATCATTCATCTTCTTTTTCTATAAGTTGCCCTTTTACATTCATTATTAAATAAGTTTTAGTCCTAGTAATTGCTTCTTTAAATTTTGATCTTGTGAGTTTTTTTACTTCTCTTCTTCAATTTTAATAATTTTCTTAAATGACGACTAACTTGTTACAATTTTAAATGTTTAACACTTAAACAATTATTGTTTTTCATTTAAAATATCATTTATTTCTATGGTTGGTGATTGTAATATGAAATTTTAAAATTTAAAGAAAGTTTGATCAATTCTAAATAAAATTTTAGGATTAGGATTTTAATTTTAATTTTAATTTTAATCCCAAAATTCATATAAATAATAATAAAACATTTTTAATCAAGTTATAGAGTTAAAGATGACTTTGATACCACTGTTAGGAAAATATAGCAGAATCTGATCCCACATGCAAAGAAATAATACTGAAACCTTTGCACTAAGTCAATAGCACTTACATTCTATGACATAAATATACACAAAACATAATAAAGAATGAATCATAACTTACATTGTAAATTTTGATCATTTTCTTATTATTTTCCTCAAACCATTTCTAAAATTTGTCATATCTTAACTATCGTAACCGCACACATGTCTAACTTTTAACAACATTCATAGAACATTTTGAGAGAATTCTACAATTATTATAGAAAGGGTTAGGTAAGAATTGCTAGCTCCCTTAAAGCCTAAGCCTAAACCTATTTATAATGAGACTCGGACCTTTTAGTAATTTATTTTAATTAAATTAAATTGAAATTTACATAACACCAAAATAAGGAGGTTTTAGACGTTTATATCTAGACGCACCTAATAATTGTCTTAAATAATATACGAATTGGTGGAGTTTTTAGACATTTATTTAAGACGGCAAAATTTTTCGAAAAAATATACTAAAAAAATGTCTAAAACTTTTAAAATTTCCAATTAGCAGGATAAGAATTGACTCATTTTATAATTTATATACATCCAAAAATAATGATTAATTAATGTCGAAAGTAAGTAATTATAAAGAAACGTTTAGTAACAAAAATTATAAAACGTTAACAAGAAGTTAGTATACTGTGAAAGTCTTAAATTAACTATATACGAGCTAATGTTTTTCACTTCTTAGTTACTTTGTTGATTTTGTTCTGTGGACAGTGTTCATACCAAGCCCACTATTCGCGAGTGCATTTCACGCTTCCCTTTACCCAAGCTTCGGATCGCCGTCATTTATTTTCCTAGGCAATAAGTGAAAGTCCATAGTATGCTATAAAAGTCTTAAGTTAGTATGCGTTACTCAAAAAGTTAGTTACTCCTCTGTTCTACTCCGCTCCGCTGCTACGTCTCACTCTCTTCTCGTCAAACTCTTAAAAAACTCTCTCTCTCTCTCTCTCGCTAACCACGAATAACAAACTCTCTACCAATCTTCTCCTAGGATTGGTATAGAGAATTCCTTGGCTTGGACCCATTTAAAACCCTAGATTCCTCTACCATTATCTACAAGTATCTCTCTCTCTCTCTCTCTCCCTCTCTCTCTCGTATTTGTCTTATTTTTTGTTTGCTTCTTCTACAAATTGTTGTTTGGACTTTTGCACTGATCAGATCCCTAAGTTCCATTTCTATGCCCTAAGTTTTCTATTTCAATTGAACTCAATTCAATCGGCTGTATGCTCTATAGTTTTCAATTAGGTCCATAAAATAGGCGAGTTTTGGATGGTAAGGTGAAGATAGATCATCAAATTGGATGACTTAGATGCCAGTAATGATATTGCTTCTGATATTTCTGTAAAATTTCAAAATATATTTTCATGTGTATAAAGACGTTGGGAGAGAGATTTCTACTCTGCTGTGTGTTTTACTCCTCTTTGTTGCTTCTGTGTCTGTTGCGTTATCCAGCTTCTTGTTTTTATCTTTTGATTGTGTGTTTTATTTTTGTTTTCTAGCTACTACGTTGTTTTCTTCTCTACCACTTCACTCGTTTTGCTTCTTTTGGATTCTCCTTCTACGCTGTGTTTTAGTTTGCTTCTCATCTACTAGGATATGTTTCTTCCTTAGTTGTGTCATTTTGCCTTTGCTCTTTGTTTGATGGGTTGCTTCTACGCTGTCATTTTATCTGCTGGTTATCCTCTATGTTTTACGTTTTATCTGCTCCTTTATGTTGTGCATTTGGGATACTGATATGATGAGTATGTTGTTGGATCAAATTGAGAGGAATGTAGGTTTTATTTGTTATAAAGTATCTTGGCTTGAAAAACGGACGATAATTAATTAAAGAATGTTAAACTAATTTGAATTGTTTTTGTTATTTATGTCTTTGATTTTCCATTCATTTATTTATGAGAATAAAAATGTCGACGAGCATGAAATCGTAATCTATTTGTTTGTTTGTATTTTTTAAATTTTAATAGGTAAGTTGTCGAAATATAATCTTGTTATATAGAGTGATAGACAAGATGGTATAATTTGGGCAGCATATGCCCTTTTTGATACCCTTCTTGCTTAGGTATCTACACTACTGACTAGAGAAACTGATCTTTCGTTTGAGTCGCCACCCTTGCTATCTCATTCTCTTATCTTCAGGTTTGGATTTTATAGTTGTTGCATTTTAAATATTTGTAGATTTCCATGCTTGTTTTAGATCTGGGTTGTAAACAAATTAGTCATTTGTCCTTGGATCGTTTCATTTTCTTTTCTACGTCTATAATCTCTCTTAATGCTTTCGAGTATGTTTTTAATAGTCGTTACTATACCAAACTGATACTTGTTGATTGCTACCAATGAAGGTTTGAATCAGCAAAGAACTGGGGTACTTTTTGCAGCTCATAATTGAGAAAATGGAGCTTAGTCTTATTTTTGTTTCAGAACCCATTGAATGTTTTTTTTCCTTCTGTTTGGCTAATGTTTTTTATGATAATTTTATTATCTTGGTGAAGCTCGAAGAATCGTCCTTCATCAAACAGAGTGCATGTTCTTATTGTTGCTATTTTCATATCACTTCTTAGACTCTAACATTTTTGCTTCAGTCTCATAATGGTAAGCACTGTAGTTACTTGTTTGCTAATTGGCTTGCATATATGGGAAAAGTAATTCTACTTTTATGATAATACAAGGATATTTGAAGCCACTAGGCTCTTGAAAAAATTGGAATTGTCTCTTCAAGCTTAGAATTGTGAGTTATACCAGAGATCTCTGGACATTGTTTTTTTCCACTCCTAGTTTCTACATAACACAAGTACCAAACTCCATTTTTTTGTTACAAGTGATTGTGGACCTTAACTTAGCATTAGGATAAGTATCTGGCTTGTTTAATGTCTCTAAAGCTTTGAATTTACTATGTTTATTGTAACATAAAGTCCCGAGACAGTCATTGATTGTATAGGTTGTTTCCTTTGATTGTGATTATCTAAGTTTAAACCAGATTATTCTATAGTTTAGCAGTAATTTTGTGAAAGCTGTTCACCTTTTGGTATTAAGAATGTTTTGTCCATCCTTTCAGATTAGAAATATTGTTGTTGCTGCTCAAATTATAAATGCTACCCTTGTTGTTCCAAAGTTAGACCAGAAATCCTTTTAGGGAGATGCAAGGTTAGTAATGGTTATTGCTATTATTGGAATGAATTTAGTTCTTTATGAACATGCTATTACATTTATTTCTGGAAATTTATTGCCTTACGTTTTTGGATTTCCTTTCTTTATTGTTTATACTTTAAAGGCCATATGGGTTTGATTATTGGTAAGAATGTGTACTTTAATAGAGAGTTGTTTATAACTT
>JANQAP020000582.1:2934357-2966982 GCA_026874005.2 Erythroxylum coriaceum
CAAATTCATCTCTTTAATCTGTCTAAAAAATCTATATTTGGGTGTGTTTTGAAGTTTGATCCTATTTATTTTTGTTGTCAGGTTATTTTGATTATTTTGGTGGAATTTAAAGACCAATCAAAATGGTAAATTCATTTTTCATCTATAAAATTATAGATGTACTCTGTAATTTTACAAAAGTTAGGAGAAGGTCATCTTTCCTAAAGGTGTACTCTGTATTCAAGCAGGAACTCTTGGAAGATCCTGCTTTTAAGTGGACTCCCGAGTCTCACCAATGGGTCGACGAGGTTCTTCACTCTCTTTATTTCTTTAACCATTCTCTCTGCTTTTGCTTATTAAGACCTATTATTTGAAACCATAATAATTCGGTAACATATTTTGCTTCCAGGAAAGTTGAATAGGGGCTTGTCTGTGATTGATAGTGAAATATGATCTATGATTGCGTTTTGATTTTGTCCACTTGCACCTTTATATTCTATATTTGTTTCAAATTCAACTAGCACGTGGATAAAGTTACCATCTTAACTATGTTTGGCAATTGCATTTTGATTTTGTCCGCATGCACCTTCATATCCTATATTTGTTTCAAATTCAACTAGCGCGTGGATAAAGTTACCATCTTGACTATGTTTGACAAATTTGGTCTAATCTGATTTAAAATTAATAAATCACTTTGAACGATTTGTGACTTTTATGAAGGATTTTGAAGTCAAAAATCGTGTGTTTAGTGTTGATAATTCAATAATTAGACAATGACCCTAGTTTATAATAGCTAGTTTCACACCGACATCAAAATTTAAGTCGCGTACGCTTCTGAAACATGTGTTACATTGTTTCCTCTTATAATTTGCAATATAGGGTTTTTTTCTTCTCTTCATCTTTCAGGTGCCTTATTTTCAGATTAAGGAAAATAATTGGATTCTGAATGTAGACATGAACATTTGATGGAATGTGAGGTTTGACTTGTAAGGAAATGTATTAGAGATGTTCTTTTAAAGTTGAGATTTGCAGCTGCAAAGTTCATGTTCTTTCTGTTTGACTTAGTCGTGAATACTATAAAATGTCTAATATGTACTGGTTTGTACTTCTTATGTATAGAATATACAGACTAGGGGATCAATGCAATTTGTTTGTTTGATTGATTTTCTTTAGCAATGATCTATATGACTTGTATTGATTGGTTACCACCAATTGCTATATTAGTCGTTCTAACAGCCAAGTAATAACAGAGTTTTGTTTCTATCTTCTCTCTCTCTGATTTCGATTTGAATAAAATTTTTGTGTTTTTTGGTGTAACATATTGGTAAAAGAGCATCGTTATAGCTGTGGAAATTGCAATGTCCAGAGGAACTCGTTGATGTGCATTGTGAAGATTAGAAGATATATGTCAAGGGACTCACGGAGTCACAAGCACACACTAAAAAGTTTCAAATGGATGGGATGGATAAGGATAAGAGGGAGTTAAGTGATTTCAAGACGTACACTTGAAAACAGATATCATCAATGAATTCTATTATAATAATAATAAATATGTGATTGAATTTTATCCAAAAAAATATGTGATTAATTTATTAAAATAATAATAAATTTATTATAATTTCTTAAAATTTATTATAATAATGTGAGTGATCTTTAAAAAAAGCACAAAGTAAATTGTAACTTATTTTTTTACTAAAAAATTATGGAATTTTTTGACATAAAAAATCGTCTAAAAGTGAAAAATATTGACAGAAAAAAGCATCTAAAAGCTTACACAAAACGTCTAAAATACCATTTATGTGCCTAAGAAAATCGTCGAAAATGTATGTTTTTGATGCATCTATGATGTGTAAATAGATTTTTGACACTTAGATGCGTAAAAAATCTATGTTTTTTCGACACTTAGATGTGTAAAAAATCTATATTTTTTCGACGCATCTATGTGTCTAAGAAAACCGTCGAAAATAGTTTTTATGACACTTGTTTTTTTACGCTTTATAAAGCGTCTAAAATTATTTTTAAGACGCAAAAAAGCGTCTAAAAACTCCACATTTTGTGTCATTAAACTCCATATTTTGTTGTAATGTTAGTTAAAATTACAATCAATTATAATTAAATACTAATTGAGCTCAAATAAGATTCAATATCTCATATTGATTCTTATTTATTAAATCTCTCATATTTAGTCATAAGTTTCTCAAATTTTATAATCAAGTCTATCTTGATTAAAATATCTTTTTTCTCTTTAACTCATTCTTTATTTATGACCTATTAAGTTCTAAAATATGTTAGCAATGAGTATAAATTATAACCCTAAACTATATCCATACTTACATAAATTAAACTCCTTTAATTTATCTTTAATTCTTTAATTGAATACCTTATATCCACATATCAAGATTGGCATCTACCAATACATCATGACTACCCAAATATTTATAAATGTTAAAGTGGTTTTGGCTAACCTTTTCGTGCATATTTTTTGTATAACTTAATATTTTTCAATATACAATGTTCTGATTAGACATAGATTATGAAATTAATATCTACTCTATTTAAGTCCAATCATATTAGTTCTCTGCTATTAGTAATTTATTATATTAATGACATTTGCAAACTATTTTACAAAGTATAATTCCACATTAAGCAAGGATTTTTTGAATTAATAATAATCAAGGACTACCTCCATATAGTTCATATTATATTCAATGGCTACCGATTAAAATATCCTTGACTAGAATAGGTCACAAATATTGTTTAAAATATAGCAATCCTTTTATAAGATATCTTAAAGATCTCAAGTCAAATGATCACTTATATAATCATCACAATAAGAATTTTCATAGACATACAAGTAATATTTTAAATAGAATTCTCATATACAGTCAGTTCAGTTTACTTGTTCTCTAACAAGCACCCACACGTTTATTTAAGTATCTTCATACTTTAGTCTATAAGATCGACTACTTCTTCATAAGTAAGAAATATAATGTATGCTTGTCTTTTTATATTCTATCAATGTCTAATCTCATTAGAATAATGACTAGGAACAATATAGGAATAATATAAAAAATATATATCTCATAATTATAATTACATCATAATTTTATTTACAATAGTGATTTATCTTATAGACTTTATTATATACATTTGAATATGTATAAAATAAAAACATCTTTAAATAATTATATTATTAAACTAAAACCGACTAATATGTGCTTAATTGTGTAGAAGAAGTTGAGGAGGAGCTCGAAGCAGAATATGATATATCTTTTAGCTCAGAGGTGAGTACTGAGTCCATAATTATTTTTTAGACTAACTCTTTACCTTTACATAGCAGATTGGAGGAATTAAACGAGGAAGAAAAAGGTGAAGATTCATTTGAGATATTTCCTGAGAGCATGAACTTAGTAAAGATTGAGAGTTTGAAGATAGGGCAAGTGCTGAATATGACAGATTATCATCCAAGTCCCTATCCTGAACTACCTTCATGTGAAAGTGACACTAACTGTAATACTTAAAGATCACAATTTTGTCACATGAGGAAAACGTGGAGTCGAGCCAGTGACCCTAAACAAAGATGCTTATTGGGAGACAACCCAAAGAAAGTAAATTTCTTTTCCTTTACATTGACGCATTTAATTTTTATATGCATATGTGCTTCTATGTTAGTTTGTTTCTTGCTTATATTTAAGGTTTCAATCAAAATGAGAGAAAGAATAAAACAAACATTTTCTCTTTTTTGTTGCTTCTAGGATTATATAGTTATGATTAGAGTGTGAATTGATTAGAGAATTTCATATCAACTTTAGGACGTATTTTTACTCTTATGATTGGTTGATCTGTATTATCTTTAAAAGAGTAGTGACTAGTGGTAGACAAAGCCAGCGAGATTTTGCGTCTTATTAGACTAATAATTCCATATCAGTCTCATTGTCTTTTAATAATGAGTGACCTTCATGACATGTACATCATGATTTTTCCTTAATTTTCTATTTGAGACCACATTTTTATCACATGCATTAACATAGAAATGATTAGGCATTATTTGTTTTTCTGAATTAAATTAGTCAAATAGCCTACCCATTATATGATTTTTCCTTTTGATAAACCCCTTTGGGCTTTATTAGTTTTTCTTTGTGTACTAACCACGTTACAAGCTATTAAAGTTAACCAAATGTCCTACCCAAGCCATAAAGCTAGTGGAACATTTTTTATTATTGATGATTGTGGGATGTACAAAAGTATAAGTGTAGAGGTATGTATATGTGTGGGTTGGTTATAATGTTGGGATGTTATTTTACGTCTTATCATTAAAATTCTCATATTGATGTAGTTTATTTTAATTTTTATAAAAGAAAGGAAAAGAAAGAAAGAAAAAGAAAAAGAATTAAAAAATGTTTTAATAAATGTATCAAGGAGGAAGTACATATGTGGTTTGTAAGGTTAGTCATACTTAATGCATCCTCCTAAAGTTGTATTGAATGGGTTATTTGAGTATATCGAATATGAGGTAGATGTTAGCTTGGAAGGGTCACTTTTAGTGGTTTTAATGTGATGTCATCAATTGTATGAGTGATCCCTTCAGATTGGTATATACTTCATGTGGTTTGTGTATGAGAGCTTGAGTTTGAGTGTGAAACTTGTTTTTGCATTCATCATAGTTGATGTACAGAATTGTGATTGAATGTTAGTTTTTGCACTTAATGTTACATTGAGTGTTACTTGTTTCACTAACTTTAATGGCTTTCAAGCCACTTGACCCAAATACATCTCACCTTACCTTTGCCCACATTACAATCTTGAAAAGTCCTTTGATTCATAATTTTGCATGTGAACCTTAGTGGTGGAGAAATGAAATGATATGCAAAGTTGTGGAATGACATGATCATGAATGGTATTGAGTGTACCTATGAATATATTTTAGTTAAACACATTTTTCAAGTCTACCATTAGATTGCTCGATTTTTAAAGGTATTGAATGTTCGATGATCATAAGTAAAAGCTTGGAATGTTGATTTCTTGATATGATTTTTGAAAGTCACTCATCTTTGTTTATGATTATGTAGCCTTGGAAAATATGAGAAATGAGTCAATGTTTTTAAATTTACGAGCTTAATTTTGATGTTTTGCCTAAGGACGGCCAAAAGCTAAGTGTGGGAGAATTTGATATGTGCTTAATTGATTATTAATTTATTCCATAACACTTAGTGATTATTGTTATGAAAATACTTAGGATACTCACTTTGACTCATATGTGATCGTAGGCATAATTTGGAAGCAAAGAAGATAAAGTGAGTTGAAAGTATGATATTTGGGTCATTTTTTAAATATTAATATTCACCTGTCTTCAAGGAGTAAGAAGAAGAAAATTAGACAAGAAGAAGACAAGAAACGCTCTTCAAAATAACATTTGTCGGTCTATAAGAAAACTTGAAAAATTCAGTCCAAAAAAAGAAAATAAAGAAGCAAGGAAAGCATCACTCACTCACATATGGCTGCATGGATTTTGTATGGATTATGCATGGATTTACATGCATGTAAGATATCTTAACGTGAATTTCATAGATAGCATCATAAAATTGTGAAGAACTAAAAGTGAGTGGAGAGCAAGGTGTCAGCTGCAAGCAAAAACGCCCTCAAATCCTCTGTCCCCCTTTCCTTGTCCCTACCCTGTCTCATTGAATCTTAGCCATCCATTTATGTGGGCCATCTATTTATGTGGGTCCCACATAAATGGATGGTTGAGATTTAATGAGACAGAGTAGGGATAGGAGAAGGGGGACAGAGGATCACGCCCCCGCAAAAACAAGAGAAAAACGTGAGCTGAAAAAGAATGGAGTGTAAACCGTGAGTGTGTGAAGGCTGGTAAGAGGTTGGAGGCCACCTGTCCCACTCTTTAATTAACTTAGCTTTCAAATATAAAAAGCAAGGGGTGGTGGACAACATTTGGGGGAGCTGGTCATATTCGGTTTTAATAAGAAAAGGAGAGAGTCAGTTGTCCATTTTTCTAAATTTTTCCACTAACGTTTAATGTATAAAGAAGAGAGGTTGTGTGTGACATGAAGAAAAGGACCACAGCCCATTACATTTTAACCCTAGGTTTTCGATATAAGATGAAAACAGTGACGGCACAAAAGGGGGCTGAAGGAGTGAAAAAACCAAGAGAGAATAAAATACAATAGCTCAATTTTTTTAGGCTTCTTCAGTTTTGTAACAAGTTTTTAGGTGTTTTCAGCTGGGCTGGACTGAATCAAGTGGGAACTTCAGAAGCTTCGGGAGAGGATGAAGATGGAGGCAAGCTCTTTGCCATGAAAAGACCTATGAAGGGGTAGCTTTCTGATGCCAGTTCAATAGGGATATCGACGTCGATGAGCCAGTCAAGCACTATTTCTTTGTCTTTTTTGTTTCTTTGTCTCGTATTGAATTGATTGTGTTATCTTATGTTAATTGATTTAAGTTTTGTATATGTATAATCGTATTCTCGTTATTGTTTGATTATTTACGTATGAACCATTTGGTATTGCGAAAAGATGATTTGAGTGCATTCATTGAATTGTTTATTTACAAACTCTTTGCTAGAATTTTGATATAATCCGTATTTGTTATATTTGAAATTCATGTGTAGCAACTAATGATTTATAATCATTAGAGATAACATAACTTAGGTTAAATAACGCATCATATGTGATTGTTGTCTTAATTAATAGGTTTTCCTAATTCGTAATGTTATTGTTCAATTGAATCTAGAGAACGTATCCTAGGTTATTTGGTGATCAGGTTTAATTAACGATTGTATCTTGATTAAACACTAACTAAGGGAAAATTCAAGTTAATTATTAACTCACGATTAATAGTTGCTATGAGAGGTTTGAGAATGACAAATCATTGAAATATATTTTAGGTTGTAGGCTGAAATTAAACCAAAGAACCGGGTCCTTATCGAATTTCCTATTTTTATCATTTTTTACATGTTTTCTTTAAATTGCTTTTGTTAGTTAGTTTAGCTTTATTTTATTTTCTTATTTCTAAAACTAAAACTCCCTTAAACCTAAACGCCGATTAATTTCTTTTCAACAAGTTTACACACACTCTTTATGGGATTGACCTAGACTTATCACTGCTATATTAGTAGTCTAGTTTATTTTGACTAATATTACGACGCTATCACCAGCCGACTAATTTTAGAGTTTAAACCATCAATTTAGTCATTTTTATGACACAAAAACGGTTAGATAGCTGAAAGCTTAAGGTTTAAATTGTCTTTTTTGTAGTTGAAGTTCAGGTTACCTCATAGCTTGTTAGAATACATGCAATTCAAGTTCTTACCATAAGATCTCTTGAAATATTCAAGCTCTTATCTTAAGATCTCTCGTAGTGGAATTTTATCAATAAGCGCATTACGCAGCAAAGCATTGCACGTTGGCTTCCCATTTAGAACGGAATACCAAACTGAGTGAGTCTTGTAACTTAAATTTGGTATCCATTATTTATGGATTTTTAAAATAAAATTACAAAGCTACAAGCAGAATGATTGATTTGGATCGATGTTAAAGTTATGAATCTTTTTGTTTTTTCTTTTCAACAATTACTCCACATGATGAGTTTGGCAATCCGTTGAATACTCGTCGTATAGTAGCCCCAATTCAATGTCTTGATGTTCTGTCCCCTTTTCCCCTATCCTTATTTTTCATCTTCTCTTCTGTGAAAGTAACTTAAGACTTCTTGAAAGACGAAAACAGTTTAGTAGTCCAATACTTGACTAGTTGTGCAAATGGTACTTCTTAGGATTTATTACAAATTTTATATTTGTTAATATCATTTCTACTTCATTTTTGTTCAGGTGCTTTCTTCCTTGCTTCAACAAGACTCTACCAATGAGCTTCATTTTATCACGTTACTGAATAGATTACATTAAAATGCAGATCTTCGTAAAAATGAGAAAATTAAACGAGTGATACAGCCGCATAAGTTGAAAAAGAACGTTTTTGTCTTCATCAAAACCGATCCACTCAGCTCTTTCTCTGCGAAGATGGAAGAGAATAGCTACCCTTCTTGGAAAAATCTTGTGATGGATATGCCGATGCACGAGGGTTTTCTAACGCTTGAAGTTTACTGAAGATGTCTTCAAAGAACAAGAAGGTTATTGGGTTGGCGAGAATTTCAGCGACAGATTTCACGGGAGCGTACTTACCGGAGGATTACTTGCACTTGTTAAGAGACCCAAAAGGTGTGGGGAATGGTCTTATCAACATTTCGATAAGAAAGAAACCAAGAGAGAGTTCGTTTAAGCAGAGGAAAACACGTGTTTTATATAAAACTGTGAGACCTACTTTCATTGAAGTGATGAAGGTAATCTCTTGTGACTTTTAAACGTCTATTTTGAACGTTTTGTTAAAATTCAACTCAAATATTTTAGAATGTTAAAGTTTAGCTTAAATTTTAAAGTTTGAAATATATGGATCAACCTTTTAAACAAAGACGCAAGAAGTTCGTAATTGAAATTAAAATTTGCGTCCCATTAACATTAATTCATTCATGTGTTGATGAAAAAGATTTTGTTGACGAAGTCCAAGAAGAATCAAAATCAGCTACTTTTAAATCAAAAGCCCAAATCCATGTCTCGATCCTGTTTTTTGAAGAAAAGCTCGGCCTTTTTTCCTTTTATTGTTACGACTGTGGAAGGCTTTTTAGTTTTGATGACGACAACTCCCAGTCAGTTGTACTTACACATTCACCCGATGGTCAAAAACTGATCCCGCAGCAGTAAGTGTTACCTTCTCCACAAGTTACATCTACACGCCAACAAATGACAAGCATTTCATATCATCTTTGCGTGTGTTAATTAGATCACTAAGAGTACATGTTCTTCTTATTAGCCAGCTTCAAACCACACTTTTCCCACAAGTCTCTCCTTCATTCCTACCAACTTGGAAGCTACCAGCACGATGATCAAAAGACGAATTGTTAGTGCTCTCAAGTCTTTGTTTTTCAAGTTCTTGACCAGTATAGCTCTCAAGTTCCCCAAATAAATTGTCAGTTTTCATATCCTCTCTGCGCTTCTTGTTACACTCTTCTGTCATGTTGAAGTAGATATTCATAGTCTCCCATTTCTCCTTGCACTCATTCACACTTCGATGATACCCCAGACTTCCCATATAGGCAGCTATCTCCTCCCACAAACCTTCTCTTGAATACCCCCTTTCCTGAAATTTTGTTTCCATGGCGGTTCTCAACTGTATTATACTTATAATCTCGGGTTCAGTCCATCTACTGTTAGTAGTCTCATCACCATCGCTAGTTTTCTTAGTACTAGTCTCTTGGCTCTTGCTGTAGCTTGATACTGCAAATTGGTCCATGGAAAGTGACAGTTGTAGATCTTTTCCTGTATGCTTTTTCAAGGTCTTCATTAGGGCAGCATCTCTAGCTTCGAACCATTGTCTCTCTTTGGCCCAGAATTCATGCTCCCTATCAAATCGAGCCACTTCCTTCCTCATCCACTCTTCTTCTCTTGACATTCTCTCATTTTCCCTATCCTCAATGGTCTTGAGCATTCTCTCCATCCAAGCCTCTTGTGTCTCAAACAGCTTCCTCATTTGTGAGTCCACAAAGTTCTTCACTTTTGCTTTCCACGGCTTCTTAGTCACATCGTAACTTTGACTCTCATTTGTCCCCTTCTGTTTGCGATTCTTCGACCTGTTCAACATGGAGGCAATAGCAGAAAGATCATCCTCATTGTTCTCCGAAGACGATGTCTCAAATTCAGTCGTGTTGGAGAAACTTAGACTCTCGCTGAGCTTGTTTTCCTGCAAAAGCTCTTGACTTTCTTGGTTGATTGTGCTGCTTCGTGCTTGGAGATGGGGAGGGTTGTTAAAAAAATTGGTTTCTGAGGTAGAAGCTGGGTTGCCTGTTTCTCCATAGAGGGCTTCAAGTTGGCGAAAGAACCTATAGTGTTTACCATCTTGTCTTCCAGCTTTACCTTCCTTGGTTTTCTTATAGTATTTGTACAAGTTCTCGAATTTCTCTTTACACTTTCTGCCACTCCTCTGGTAACCATGTTCCTCAGCCATAATCCTATATCAAGAGAGAAAGCCAAAGTTAGGAGGGAAAAACTAATATGATGAAATAAATTCAATATGTTGCTCATTATTTCAAAGCAAACTATAACTCAAATGTCCACAGGCACTTGAGCACTAAAAGCTGACTTGCAAATGCATTTTATAGTTAAGTTCCCATAACGTGGATCTTGTAGAAGATGGTATGATAAGTCTACGCGAGGTTGAAACAAAAGTGCGTCCTCATGGTGTAGTTCCATTATCAGTTATCATTGTTTCTTCCTCCTTGATCAAGGCTTTAGGACTGAAAGCACCACAAATTTGAGAAAAAGAGCATTCCTTTATCGGTTACATCAAAGACATAGCTTTCTTAATTTCAAGATGCCAAGTGTGTTGCTAAGGTGGTAACCTTAGAGAACGCAAGAGATGTGGTTATGGAGAGAACTTGGTGGTAAAATCAAATTATTCCATCACAGAAAAACAGTAAGTGGCTAATGGTTGTTTATGGGAACAACTACTTTTTCACAGAATTAAGCCAATAAATGGCCAAAAGAAAAAGAACACCCGAGTCTCTCTTTGTTGATTCAGTTGGATGCTTTTGTAATTTTCAAGCATTAAACTCAGAAAAACTAAACATGCGGATCGACTCAGTGCTACGAAGAAGAGAGTGAGATAGAGAGAGAGAATTTTTATATCAAATCTCAGATGACCAATTAGGGTTTTGCTATTCATGATGCGTATGCAAGAAGTAGAAGCTAGTCATTATAGGAAAAACAAAAACGAAATACGCTGATGGTTTTCGTGCAATAATCGAGTAGAAATGTACCTAGAAACCTCATCCCAAAGTGGACCTTTTTGATTGGCCTCCTTGAACCTGGAATCAAGCCTAGATCTGATCTCAAGAAGAGTGAGGGTCTCTTGCCTCGGCCATCTACTATTATTGCCATCATTACTTCCCATCCATCCACTACTATCCATTTCTGCTCCATAGAGTAAACCAGCTCCTGATGGACTACTGGTACCAACGGTACCACCACTTATAGTTGTTGTCGTGGTGGTAGTAGCTGTAGTAAAATTAGTGCAGTAATGATCATGACCAAGCTTGACAAAGCCACTAGGTAACACAACTTCGCCAACCATGATGGGGTCATAGTGGTGATGCCTTTGTGGTGCAAGATTACCAAAGATTGGTTCTGTGGCTTGTGGGCTTCCCTGAAAATGGGTTCTTCCGGCCACCAGTTGGCGAAGATCCGAAAAGCCGTACTGGTGGTCACCCATTTCTAGGTCTCTCTTACGGCTACGTTTTGTAGATCAACGATATATAGATAGATAGATATATAGAGAGAGAGAGAGAGGTTAAGACTATGTATGCGTGTTTTGGGTTGAAATAAAAAGAGAAAAACATACATCAATGATCAATTGGACCAAGGAGGAACTTTGTTCTTGGGGAGACAGGATCCGAGTCTACCGCAACTTTCATCACTCTATTATCACTATCTCAAACTCTTTCTCTTACAGGTACAGAGAGAGATTAGATTAGGGTATGTGTAAGAACATACGTAGGCGTGAAGGACCAATGAGAGGCAGACAAATGGGAAAGCATTACACGAGGAAGGTTAGTAAGGGCCAGCACTGATTAGATGACGCATGTACAGTGATTTTTCTTCTTTTTTTTTTTAACCTTTTCACCGACCGAGTTTTGGTTCCTGCTGATGCTGTCCTTATTGGATTTGGATAGCCTAAGGCTAAGGCTAATGCTAAGTCTAAAGGTGGTGGCTGTTGCTCTCTCTAATTAGACAGTAGGTGAAAGGCATGTTGTCGTTTGATCCTTCAAATGATTGCCTAAGTTACTCCAACGTTATTGTGTTCGAATTAACGGTACCTGTTCTTCCTTCTTAGGTCAAATTTAATTTACTGTCATTCGTCGAATTAGTGTAAACAACTTCGTCGAATAAAACTCTCTCGGTAAGTCCCGTCTCCTGTGAGAAGTTACAACTTAGAAAACACTCACAGCCCAGATACGAACATAGTTATATGCTCTAAGATAACAAGAAGTAAGTTAACTATGCATCTGTATGGCGTCCAACTAATCCTTATGATATGGAGGAGCATCATTAATTGTTGCTGGAATTTACCTTTACATTGTCGAGAATTTATTCTGTGGTCTATAGAGATATAAATTCAATATAAATTACTTTTTGTCTGCAATGAAAGATCACAAAATAAGCACCAAAACTGCTTTAATATATGTTATCCTCAATGAAATATTAAAAGTTCAGACTTATGTTTCAATAAAGTTGCATGTTTTTTTTTTCTCAATGTGTTGTTCGAAAAGAAGTTACTATTACATGGATTTAATTCAACAATTCTTTGTTTTTAACGTTTGTGATTAGTTATTCAACAACTACTACGTTTGGGTGAGAATTACAAGATCCACAAGCAACACATTTCGTATATTATCTTCCTCCCTTTCTAGACATCCCAAGAATGTAGCCAGATAAGCTACAACCAATGACGATACTACAATCATATATAACAATTAGTTACAAGGCTTAAAAAGATCAAAAGGAAAAAAAATTGAAATTAATACTGGGTTGGAGCTGCATAAGATTGCAGTGTCTAGTGCATGTCCAGTGTTTCCCATGTACGTAAGTGACATGGAAATTGAGAAGAAATGAAGAAAGGGATCGCAAGAGGAGTTTCCCTGAGACACACTTTGTCAGCGCGATCAGCTCTGATTACTTGATCCAGACGTTGCTGACCCAATCCCTTTCCTCGTGTTGAATGAGAAGTGACCCTTTCGTTTGCTTTGCTAGCTAGCGATAGCATTACCATCCTCCCACAATTACACTACTTATTCCTCATTTCTAACTCATGACTTTTGAGATCTTATTTCTGTTAAATTATAAGGCTAATGAATTGACTATGGCCTAATTTCAATCAAGTATTTTCTTTAAAGAAAGGGACAGTAGGTAATAAATAATGGCAACCAACACGTATTACATAAAATGAATGATTATAGACTTAAAAAGTATAATAATGTAACCAAAGTGGGTATTAACCTGTAATTAGACAGGAAAGAGGAGTGGGGCTCGAGCTCGATTGCCTGGAGGGACCCTAAAGAGGGAAGGGAAGTTTGTCTTTGCCCAAAAGGGAATGTGGGTCTACTTCCCCTTGCAATTCACAGCTGTATCTCACATGCCAAATCATGTCAAACTATGAAATCGTACGGAATGATCAATCGGTGGAGCCCCGCTTTGGAATGGACGACCGATGATGGGGACGTGTATGTATCATTTTTCTGACTTCTGATGAGAGCGGTAAAGGGGGGCCTCTTTTTGCTACCTATTATTGCGAAATTTTCCTGCTACCCTTTTGCACCCCCCAATCTTTCGGTCCAGATCGTTTAATCGGACGGCTGAGGCTCATCTTGCCCCATGAAAGATTCTGTTCAACCAATTTGTAACTCTTATGTTTTTTATTGAGAATTAAGTAACTATCTACAGATTGTTTTATTTCTTTACAACTGGCGGAATTTAACAATTTGTTGAAGTACAAACTTAAAGGAAATATAGAGTGTTATGATTATTCATCGCAGAGATTGAATTATTTTGATGAAATGGACCTTTTCACTTAAAAGAGAGATGGTGTTAGTTCAAGGTTTATATTTAAAGATTTAGGTAATAATTTTATAATATTTCAAAATTTAAATTGAATTTATTTCCTTATATATAAACAACAATACAATCTTTTAAAAAAATAAAATTATGGAATAATTGCTTTTTTTTTATATGAATTTTCTTTATAAACTTTATCTTATTAAGAACGGTTTATTCGAGAGGATTATATTAATTATGAAAGTCATATATTAGCCGCATGATTACTGAAATACTTTTGGCAAAGATAATATCAAAGTTATTTATAATTAAAACCATTCAGTTGACTAAAGATGCAAATGAAGCAATATCTAGTTGAAAGAAATGCCTAATTAAAAAAGAGCCGCTACTTTTACGAACACATATCATATTTTTGAAATATAGCTATAACATCAATTCTTTTTAAAATAATATCATTGAAAAATCTTTTGTTCTTTATAAAGAAAAAATATTTTTGAGAGAAATCCGTGTAGCCCGTATCCAGCAAATTTTATTTTTTGTTGAGAACTTGTAGAGGCTAGTTAAATACTACTAATTTAGAAGGTTGGAGATCCTTAAAAAACATTACCATGTGAGCTTGGAGAAATTCGTCAAATGACTACTTGTTTTTATAGTGAAATACTCAAATTGGATATTTGAGAACTGAACGTAGGCTTGAGTTGTAAGTCGAACTAATATAAATTGATTGTATCCTTCTTCTCTTCTCTCTTAACTTTTATATTTTCGTATTATATTGTGTTTATTTATTTCAGCAAAACGCTCCTTTACTTTTAACAGACTCTTTCTGTTTTTAACTTCAAAGAAGTTCTTTTCAATTTTAATAAGCACCTTCTCTTTCAAATTGTTTTTAATAGGACTTTTTGTTTAACAAGCTCCTTTCGATTAAACAACATCCTATCGCATAATAGGCTTCTACTGTTTTAACTATTGACAGGCTCCTGTCATTACTTCATGAACTAAAAATAACTAGCAAAATTTTTTAATAACACATAATTCAACCCTCTTTTGCGTGTGTTTGCTTTATCAGAAGGTATGAAGTATTATTATTTTTTATTTTTTAAAATAAAAAGTCAAATATATAACATGTAAAGCATACATAATATAATTTTTTTAAAAAATAATTATATAATGATAAGATAATACCTATTATATAATGATAAGATAAGACCTACTTTTTATTTAAAAATATAAAAAATATACCATTTTCTTTTTAAAGAAAAATTCAGGGATTAAATTAAATGTAATGTAAGAGCTGGTATAATTTTTTTATATTTTTAAATAAAATATAAAAAACACGTACATGATGAAATAAGGTACCCGAGGCGGGTATTTCGATCGGACCGCATAGCGCAGTGGATTAGCGCGTTTGACTTCGGATCAAAAGGTCGTGGGTTCGACTCCCACTGTGGTCGTTCTAATATTTTGATTCAATGTTCTCTTTTTGTTTCTTTTTTCAGTTTAATACGTGTGTTGTCTTCCTGGCTGCACGGGTAAACTCATACTTGAGATGTGCCAGAGTAAACAATGTTAACCCTCAAATCTCTCGTCCACCCTTCAATCCCAAGGATTGCAAGGCCATTTTCTCCTCTTTACTCAATGAATTCCCTCCACCCGTCGATTCCTCTTGTCAAAACTCAACTGAATGTCCGCAAACCCCAGTCAACTTTAGTTCTTTTAGCGCAGAACGACAACAACAACGGAATACGCAAAGAACCCAGTGGAACGGAACAACAAGAAAAGGAAAATAACCCGGTTAATAATAACGGCAACGGTGACGGTGGCGATAATGATACGGGGAAGGATGGAAGGCCCCTGTTTAATCTGAGATGGGCCGAGTTATTTGTGGACCCAGATCCTGATAACATCCTGGCCGTTGGATTGACGGGTTTGCTGACGTGGGCAAGTGTTCAAGTTCTGTGGCAGCTCTTCATTGTCTCCTTGGCCATTCTGGTTGCTGCTCTCAAGTACTCCTCCATTGCTGCTCTCCTTATTTTCATTCTCATTACTCTTCTTTAAAGACAGTGTATTGGGTGATTGTTTCCTTTATTGAGATAATTAGGCATATAAATAATAATCAGTAGCTACAACTTGAGCCAATTAGATGAAACAGAGGGAATTAACGCGTCCTAACTTTACATTTGCTTTGACAAATGATTCTTGGCGTCACGACACGAGCAACTTGTAATAGGAAATTTCCAAAATTGAAAAAGCATTTCATGTTATTATTCTTATAAAAGAGAAAGGCCGCGCTCCTAAGGAACATCAGATACATCTTATCCAACTTGCCAGGTAATTAATTTAAATTTTTAACGTTCAGATACTCATGAATTCCACAACATTTCCATTAACATCAGTATTTTTTTAATAAAAAAAGTGGGTTAAATACGTTCTATTCTCGAACATGTTTTTAAAAGAAGAAACGAAATCGAAAAGTAGATGGATATATCATACATACTCCATTGATAGTGGTCACTAGATCGAACAAAATAGCGGCGTCAATTCTTCAAACATGTCACAGGAGTTCTGATGTATAGTTATAAACAATTAGTGAGGCATTTAGTCCGTATCCAAAAGTCTAAAGGCAAACGCCCTGGCTAGAGGTACAGTGATGAAAAGCTCCACACTACAGCCTCTTCTTCAAAGTTCACGCCCAATCCAATCATCAGACAGACCCATAAGACTTTACACCAGAGAGAATGTACAACAATCTGATGGACCAAATAGTCATGGCAAGGAAGCAACTGGACAACAGATAGAATCTCATCTCAGTTATGAACCAAGTAATCCACTCTTGGAACTTCCCAATAAACGTTGGAAGATTTGTACGGTATTTCCACAAGAGTTGTTAGATCATACAAGCTATTTACACTTATTGGCCTCGCATGTTCTTAGGTAGCCTCAAGCATCCAGATAAAAGATGAAATTTATCTGCAGTTTCAATAAGGATTATCACTATCAGAATTTATATAAAAGGAGAGAAAGGAAGAGGAACAGTAAACAATGGACACGAAGAGAATGTTTATCTAATAGGCCTCAGTTGGAAGCGGGGATAATCCTTTCATTCACTAGTTGCGATGTAGTGAATGAAAGGGAATGGCTTGGTTAAGATGCTTGCTAAAATGGCTTTTTTCATCGACTAAGTGAGAACCATAAAATAGATTCAAACTTGTGCCGGCTACATCAATTGTTAATGCCATTTGAACTAATTCTAACACAAATCAGTACATCAGTTGATGCTACATAAATTTAGATTCACAATGGAAATGCGTTTGTAGTTGGCGATCACATCTCAACTCAAAGACACCGCTGAAAGCTACTCAATGGGATGCTAACCAAATTAAAGGTCAAACACCATTCAAGTAAGCCATATGTAACTCGACCAAGCTACACTTGTAAATAGCTTTCATCTAAGAACTATGAAATGCAGGCCTACCTGGAACAGTTGTCATATGGGAAACGAAAGAATGGCGCACTCTCAATCAACACATCCTAAAGGAGATTGTGTTCCGCCATATTTCAATGGCCCCATGCATTGCGTGGTTTTGGATACATACTGTCAATGAGTTTCTGCAGAGTTTCTTTGATATATGAGAATGGAGGGCGTTCAGAGGGATCCCTGCTACATATCAAGTTCTTAAAATGTAAGGCAGAACGAAGTGAGACGTGAAACCATTTAGTTTCTGTCAAGTTTAGTGAAAAGGAATAATGAGATAAACTAGTCCACTTACTGAGCCAAGCAGAGATCAATCAAGGCAGCCACCATAGGATTGACATTGCTCGGAATCTCGAGCCTCTCACCCTTAAAACCAACTTTAGCAACAACCTGCAGTATAATACACAAACCATTGACTAATCAGTTGATGCATAATACCATGTGATGTCTACAAAATCATCTCTCATCAATCTCTTCTTCCATTCTGATAGCCATGATTTTAATAATGTTCATTTTTTCTTTACAAGAATAGACGACCACAATAAGTTATATTTGTTACCTGGACAAATAAAGAAAATCAATGAGCTTAAAACTATGTACCATATAAAATCTTATCAAAACCAGAATAGCATATCCAATAATGGTGACAACCAAACTACCCTTCAGTCAAATACAAGCTAAAACAACCATTATGAAGAAAGCCCTATTTATACCATTAACCAAGTGATGAAATCGTTTAGCTTATATGCTTCAATAAAGTATATCCCCCACTTGTATCTTAAATTATCTTATCTATGGCTTTTGTATCAACCTGTGCCTGATTTAGGTTCCTCCAAGGTTGTTGCAGAGTGGAAAGTTCCCACAAGATTACACCAAAGCTATAAACATCTGATTTCTCATTTGATTGCTCATTGCGCAGAACTTCTGGTGCCATCCACTCGGGCTAAAGAAAGAAGCAAGAACAGTTAATGCTTAATGTCTGAAACTTACAGTTTAGTTATATCGATATCAAAGTAGAACTTACAGTCCCAGCAGCAGTCTTTGATGAGAGATACGTCCTTGCTTTTGAGCGTGACAAACCAAAATCACAAACCTGGATGACCAGGTCATATTCCAAGAGAAACACTTGTCAGTATACCTATCCCTATTAGTGTCAACAGCTTCATTGACAAAAGGATCACCCAGGTTAAAAGATCAATAGGGTTCTGTACTGCATTCTACTTTCTATTTTAGTGCTTGTCACCTCTCTCTCCCCTCCCTCTCTCTCACTCTCAATTTGTCCCTCCCTTTCTCTGCAGTGGTCGACACGTTAGGATGTTAAGCTCTTACGTGGTGGTTTATACTTGGATATAAAATTCTTTAAGAATAACTTAAAAATTAATAATAAAAGAAAGCATGCTGAAAATGAAAGAAATATTAATTAGAGTGTGATGGTTTATGGTGCTTGCCTTTACTGTGAATGCACTGTCCACCAAGAGATTTGGAGACTTCAAATCTCTGTGAACAATGGGAGGTCTAAGCAGGTGAAGATAGTTCATGCCCTTCGCCTGTGAGCAAGGGAAGTCATAAGTTGTAATGAAAGAATTTATTTAAGGATCAACATTTCTTTTATTTTTGGGTAGCAGTTATCCACAATTCATTTGATTAAAATCAGTAAAAATCTACGAAAAAAAGACCCGTACCACATCATATGCCATGTTTAAGCAACACCTCTCATCAAGCATCAAACCCGCATCAGCCATATGCAAAAGTTTATACAAGCTGCCTCTGCAATTAAGAAAGATCATTTGGTTAAACATTTGAAGTTGATTTCCCAGATAGGCCTTTGGTTAAGAGCTATTTCTATGGTTCAGTTGTTAGTAATAATGACCTTCCAATTATTAGAGATATATAATTACTTATGTAAAGAAATGCATTGCTACAAGATTTCTATACTATCTTGTGTCTTTAAAATGATTGATACCTATACTACTCACAATAACAGAGAATGCACAAATCCATTCCTGTCAAATAAACTTTATGTTTAACATTTGCACACAAAATTTGTGATTACACTGATAGGAAGTAATCTTTGTTAAGCACGTAAAGGAGAGACATCTACCACTTCATCATATAAAGTTTTAATACCTTGATAAATATTCTGTAACTATGGACAAGTTAGGGGGCTGAGTAACAGCACCCATAAAAAGGACAATGTTTGGATGTCGCAGGCGTTTCATGATAGCTACCTGGCATCAAATTTGGTACAAGTAAATTTAATTCAGAGAAACATTGACAAGAAAAGAATATGCAATCAATGTTTACCATAAAAGGAAATATTTTGATATTTATAATTTTTAGCTGCATCTGATCCTTTAGAAAAATGATACTAGTTTACTAATACCTCACTTAGAAATTCCCTGAATCGCTCTGCATCCAAGTCTTGCTCCAAAAGAATTTTGACAGCCACCTCCTGTTACATGCTTAGCATTAAAAAAAAAAAAAAAGAATGTGCCAATGAAAAAAGACATCATTTAACTGATAGAGTTTCTAATAGATACTCTCATATATACCAGAATAGAAATCAAAAGTAAGACAGATTAAAGAAAGAATACTTACCGAACCACGCCAATCAGCACGATGGACAGTTCCAAATGAACCTGAGAAGCATTTGTTAATGTAATGCCCTTCTCTATGAAAATTGAAAAACTTCAATGCTGAGGTCATACAAATTAATTTGCAAACCCCCAGCAATAAACACATGTTATTGTCCTTCAAAGTGAAGTAAGAAAAACACCTGCTCCAATGTTTTCTTTCAAATCAAGCTCACTCCATTGGATTTCCAAATCTTCCTCTTCAAGATGTAGTTCACCACTTGATTTACTTGCACCCAACTGATTTCTTTCCAGGGATGGCAGGATATTTGTTCCATCTTGCTTTGGATTATGGAAGACGTGTAATGGAGATGCATGAGATGGGAAAGCTGGACCCTTGACCACATGTTCTGAATTCAAATTATTGAGATGTGAAAAAGATGTGATGTCCTTGATCTTCCAAGCAACCTTTTTTACCAGACGTCTGCTTGAAGTATGTTGAAGGTTGCTCTTGTCATTACCAAGCCCTGAACAAATCTTGTCATGTTGACCATCATTATTGTCTGTCTTGATGAAATCAAGAGCTTCTGCGAGTTAACCATTAATCTTAAAAGTGAATAGTCATAGTGGTAAAAACCCTGTTCACACTGAGTGCATTTGTCAAACAACCGGCATTGTACAGGTTTTAAAATTTTAGTCATCAATATACATCCAATTTAGAGCTAACCGCGCAAACAATAGTTCTAAAATTTACAGGCAGATGACAAGTACATTGCATCTCAAACTTCTAAAAGCAATGGGGTGGGGAAAGTGAAAAAAATTCACAAGGAAATATGCAATATAACATGACATGCTCTTTAATTAAAGCAAAAAAGATATAATGATCCACAAGCAGTCACTTGTAAGAAAATTATTAGAAAGAGAGATTCTTCAGGTAACAGAAAGAATCACCTGAAAGAGAATCTTCAAAAACACAATCAGGTGGCTGGCACTGAAAGAAATAGATATTGGCCAACATCCTAAAGTTATCAGCTCTTTGGATGGGTCTAGACTTTGGATGAGATAATGGTGAAGATATAAAGATTGACGAAGCGCAATCAATCGATGAATCTGGGTTATTCAATGCTCCTGGATCATCAAACAAATTAACCAAGTATTCCCTGCAAAAGCACGCATATCAGTTCAGAAATCCCTACTACATTTACGTACTGGTCTGCCACACTGATACCAACTGTAAAGTCTAACTACCCCATCAAATGCCAGTTAATAGGCCATAACTTCCTACTTCTGAATAGCTGCTTGCATCTTAAAGAGCTCAACTTGATAGATGACATAGAGATTGATCTTGCAGACTAAGTTTTACATTCCAAGTTCGTAAGCTCCCCGTTAGCAAATGTGAAGTTCATCGCAGTAGTCAAATTTCCATATTTCTCATGCTTCACAGCTTAACTTCCCCACATAGTTCGCAGATTCAGACTATAACGTCCAACAAACTGTCTATAGAGTCACAGTATATACCTATCATTGCCAACTTGCACAAGACAAGAAGAAGCAACTTCCTTTCTGCAATACTTGCAGCCTTTAGCAACACGGCATGGTAAGTTGATTGAGTCCGCTAGCACCTACAGAATCCCAACTTCATTGTGTCAGATCTTTTGTAGACATCTCTAGGACATAAAAAAGGATACGTGTATCATTTTCTCAAGTACATAATATGCATATTGTTAATTATTAAGTACGTATCTAAAACTTCATTAGTAAGAATAACCAAAGAGAACATAACAATAACCTTTAGGATCTGCATTTTCTTTTTAAAAGTACAGCATACATACATAGGGTGATAGGATCATAAACAGCCAAAGATTGACTAAAATAAACATTGATCAACCACTAAGTATTGAGGTGTACTTTAAACAGTAAGGCACGGTGGACACAGAGCCCAACAGATAAGATCCCAATTGGGAGTATAACAGAGCCTAAGCGCTCTTTTAGAACTTCAGCAGATTCCATCCAGTGTTTTCCAAACGCTTCTCCTTCAGCCACTAGTAGACCTCTGTTACAAATAATCAAGAAAATAGATAAATAATTCATTTAGATACTAACATGACAAGGCCCATGATATTAAGCGAGAAGAAAACTGGAACTAGGAAGGGAAGAACTAACCCCATATGGTTGACGACAAGGTTTGCAAGTTGACCAATAGCAGTCTCAGGATTGATCCAGCTATGGGAAAGATTACTAACCTTATTTATGAGCTCCTTTAGACTAGAATCCTTGAATCTGTCAATTAAAACCACTTTTACTGACATTTCGGTACGAGGATCAACGGCCTTTAAGGACTCAAAAGATGGGATCCAAGCAACATCACTACTTAAAGTCCAGGCATAAGGATCCACACCATGGATTACATAGAATCCATCTGGAATCCTATCACAACAAGACAGAGAGCCATTCACCTGATAGATATAAACCGCACACTTAGCACTACATATGTGACGAAACGACATCCAACCATGATTTGCAACTATCCAGGTAAATAAAAACAGCTACTACTCTGCTTACTCTACTCCCAAACACACACGCATGAATTTGCATATGAAGTTCAAATTCCAATGTCAGAAACTAGCTACTAGGAAGTGAAGCGCTAGATTTTTAAACTCCAATTCAATTATTCCATAGGAAAAGAATCTCCTCAAACAACAAACCACAAACTTTGTCAAATTACGTGTAAAACTCAACTGTCATTAGCAGCAGTAAAATTCAGATGTCATTCCCAACTAAACAATACTTCAACGACAAAATGTAAACTAAAAAAACAATCGTCTGTTTGCGTACCCAAAACCGATAAATAACAGCCTCAGGCGAGTCAAAGCTGGAGGCGAACTTTCTCTGACCATCGGAATCAAAATCAAGAACATGCGGATCATTAGCTGAAGCAGCGCGCGAGGATATCCTTTGAGCGAGTGCCAGTTGCAGCTGGTAGCTCTCCTCCATCTGCTGCGCCCAGCTCTTAAAGGACGTCATAACTGTGTCGCGGTGCTCCATTTAGATTAGATAACGAGCTCCCAACGCCCAGTGCACAACTAGTATAGATTGTTTCTACACTTACACGTACTTAAAATTTGAGAACAAACCAATACATGTCTTTTCTTTTCTCTTTTTCGTATCTATGGCGGATAGTGCAACTGCTCTAATGACAGTTGAGTCCTGAAGATCCAGGAACGTGCCGAACACTGATGGGTTAGACCGTGGTAGGGACAAAGTTGTAATTTGAAGTAGATTCATTGAACGGTGAGGAAAAGGCTAGGGAGAAGGAATTGTTAGTATGGTCCACCATTAATGAATCGGAATATTAGCGCAGTGGGGATATTATTTCCTTTAGCTGATCTAGTGTGATAGTTTTTTTTTGTTCGTGGGTTCCTGTAGATTTATGGTTACGAGGCACGTCTACATCTAGGGCAAAACAATCACAAATTTGTTTCAACTTTTCAAAAGTACGATTCTCATAAGAAACCATCAAAACCATTTGTTTATATTTCGTTTACTTGCTAAGTTAATTGAATTTAGTAATATTTTTAATTTATGTATTTTAAATTCTGCAAGTTTAGAATAAAATTTTTATTAACTACATTTTTGAGATATCGTGTCACGAGAGTAGTCGTATAATAGAAGAGATAAAGATAGCAAATCACAAAAATATTTCAAACGTAATGATTTATTAGATTTATATATTATTATTTATATTAAAAACTAATAAATAAAATAAAAAATTTATTTTTCATATTTTATAAATAATTAATGTATTTAAAATTTCAATTAATAAATAAAATATAAAAATATTATATTTATTTAATCATATTTATACCTCGTTAAATATATTAAAAACTATATTCAAATTATTAATATATAATGTTAATTTGTTTTTATTAATAATGAATAATTAATACATAACAACATTTCATTAATTATGTTACGTGTTATATTCTATTTTGTCTATATAAAGCACAATATTCCTTTTATAAAAAATTTGGCCTAGAAGAGGGCATGTCATACTCTAATCCAGCTCCAACCTTGAATAAGTAACTATCCTTGACGTTCGTTCAACCAAGTCTAGTTCAGCAAAGTCTAGCACAGCCCTTGATTTGTTTCTTACTTTAAGGTATATACTAAAGATTCATAAGAAGAATAAGGTTTAAGATGGAAATTACGAACTATATTTGTAGAAAGGAAAATTTTATTTCATAGTAGAGGAAATTATAGAGATGAGATAAATAGAGAACACTTGATGACCCTTCTACTAACCTAGGGGTTTTATTTATACAAGCAAACTTAGAGTCTAGATTTTAACTTAACAAAAATTACATCATATCAAATTCTTTTTATTGATAGTGGATTTTTATGTGTCAGGATTCGATCTTATCTTTCTTCTTTCAATCATGCTTATCTTCATTTTTACAAAATTTTCAATAGCTGATGGTGTCTTCTTGGTTGGAACTATCATGAAAGAAGAAAACTTACTTTTTCTGGCATTGTTTCAAAATTCTTTCTTAAATGCTACCTCCATGCCAGAAATAACAATTCCATGTCGATTCCTCTTATGGAATGGATATTATTTTCAATGCATTTAGAAAATTCTTTTCTTAAGTTAGTATTCACAGTAAAAGCAAAGTGTTCTGCTTCCTAAAGTAATGAAATGATAGGCATTATATCGTTCCTCTTTATGACATCTAGATCAACAGAAAATATCTTTAGTATTAAGGTATCTTTAGGGATCATTGTAAGGTTATTTAGATAACAATCCTAAGCCCCTTCTTGATTCTATTTGGAAAGTAATGTTATCTCAGGAAACTCTAGATTGGTCAAGTAGATACCATTTATTGTTCCAAAATCATACCAATCTCTAATAGCTTGAGGATAAACTCCTTTTAAAAAGTTTAATCTATGATATATGCTAGAAAATTTTAATATAACTGGTATCACTATTTTGTATAGTTTATAAGTCTCTTATTATCTTATAATGTGTAAGAGTAGTAGGATGACAGTTTGGAAGATTATTAATTATGATATTTCGCTGTATTGTTAATTTGCGCATAGTACAGGGCTTAGAGAAATATTATTAAGAATAACTTTATCTTGCTTAATCTGCTAACTAGTAGATTCCTTTATTGGGGAAGTAAGATCCTATAGATGATGAATCTTCAACTATCTTAGCCTTATTGACTAAGCTACAAAGGTTTTGTCTTGAATAACTATAATGGTTTATCTTGGCTTACCATTTATGGAAAAATGAAAGAAGTAGCTGATTGACTTATTTTGTGAGGTAGTCAATATCGTAATAAACAACAAGTCACGACGACAAAAAGTACTTTAGGCAATAGATAAAAGCATAGCTATAAGTACAATTATTGTTGCCTTTTTATTAAGGCAACATAATTCATATTGTTATAAGAAGTGGCACTGTAATAAGTATAAAGCAACATCATTTTTTTATTAGGAAACAAAATAAAAATGTTGCTTTAAGTTTTGTCTAAGGCAATACATTAGTTTCAAACTATAGTAACAATGTTAAATAGATATTGCAACAATTTTAAGTCTTTATAAGGCAACAAAGTGAATTTTTTTAGACAACAATTTGTAACAATAAAAGCAAAAATTTATTCTTTTATTACCAATATTATTTAACGTAAAATCAAACTCTTGTCATTATGCAGGCAACATATATATATATATATATATATCAAGAAATATATAGATATTAATGTACATCTTAATTGCGTACGTATTATCAAATGTAAAATACAAAAAAAACTACATTTATATATAACATATAGCCCATAAGGACTTAAAATTCAACATTTAAAATATTCAAAGTACAAAAGCAAATTAAATGTGCTTTTATTCTTACAAAATACAAAAATGAATTCTACAATCCTCACCAATTGCAAAGAAAATTACATGTGCTTCAACAACTCTTCATCATTTGTAGAATTCAAAGTTAGTGTTAGGCTTCTTCATATTGGCTCTGTAACCTTTCTCAGAGTCTTTTAGAAGTATAACGTACCTGTTCTTTCGTACTGCATGCATTCCAACTTCTTGACAGAAACTGCAATCTGTACGTAGATATCCATTTATGATGAGAACGAGATTCTATTTAATATGAGATATTATAGTGGAAACTTGCACATTATTTTATATGGAAGAACTTTAAAAAATACATTTTCATTACATTTAACACAAGTATGTAAGGACTTCTCATATAAAACATGTAGGAATGTATCATCTGAACCACACATAGAACCAATTTGGATTTCCATATGTAATAAACTCGTACAAATCAGAGAGGAATGAAGGGGTAGTACCTTCAGACTTCATCACCTCACGAGGCTAGAGGCAGAGTGTCCAGAAAAAACCAATCAAGGGGAATATCTATATTACAGCAACTAAAGGCCTTAACTAAAAATGGCACATCAAAAGCACGTCTATTATGAGCCACAAATAGAACATAGCCATTGTTTTTTGATAACTTCTAATGAACTGCCATAATATTGATATCAAGTCTTCCATTCCACAAAAGTTCTTAAATAATAGTTGAAACATATTTAAAATAATTAATTTGATCATTATCTATGAACAAAATGCAGCTATAATAACATTGTTAGTAATTCAAGTATTTAAGCAATTTTCATCACTAATCCTTATGAAAATCATTCCTTTTGTTGTTCATGCAAAGATTGAAGCATACGAAGATGTGCTATGAGAATGAATATTTATAACTTCTTGATAGCTTAATCTACTCTTAGCAATAGTTTTTATAAATTATTTGGAATCCATCATCTGATGGTTATAATAAGGTACACACACAGTTCAATGAATATAAGACTGTCTTCAAAGAATAAGAATTCAAATAGCCTTTTGCAATACAAAAGTAGAAGTAATCGATAAATTTTGTATCTTCTTTAGCTTGAAAGTTGAAAAGCGATCTCATATCCTATTTGACACAGCAAGTACTCAAGCATATGGACAACCATGAATCCTATATAAAATGTGAAATTTGTACCGATCGGCCAGTCTCACTGGCTCTTCAATGATATAAACTCCTTTCGATAACTCTTCTAAGTTTGTGTTAACATAGAGATCAGCTTTCCATCTTCTGTGAGATTATTTAGTACCTGAATAATTTCTAGCAACTTGACAATTTAACAAAAAAATTTCATTTGTTTACTTTTATCTTAATTATGGAAAAGAAAGAAGAATATGAGCAACTACACAACAATACCTTGGAACTTCAGGGCTGCATACCAAATCAGTTGTAATGCTATGAATATGGCAATTAGTAACATGTCGAAGGAAATGTTTTGAACTTTTATCATATATAATTGTGAAAGAAGGCTTCAAAATTTGTAAACATTTCAAGATAATTAGAGAAAAAGAGCTTGCTCTATCATTTTTTCAACATACTGAATAGTAATAATGTTTACCATAAGAATTAATAAATTAGAAAGTCTAATCCTTGTCACAATTCTCACAACTGTATGAGTTGATTAAGAATAATTAGGTCCAGAGGGCTGGCACACCCACTTAAAGAAAGAAAGGACATCTTATAGATATACTTGTCACAATTCTCACAACTGTACAAGTTGATTAAGAATAATTAGGTCCAGAGGGCTGGCACACCCACTTAAATAAAGAAAGGACTTCTTATAGATATTACTTTTTTCTCTTTGCATCTTTATAAACTTCATAACCAAGCCTTGAACTTAGCAATAGTTTGAATTTAATTTTAATGAAGAAAATTAAGAAGAGAAACTTATCAAACCTGGCACTAAAAAATTAACTGATAAGTAATAAAGATAATGGAACTTGATAGCTCGATAAGTAGATGAACTTAAAGTATAACAACTGTAATTTGAATAAATTATAGTACTTGGACCTTATATAAAGTTAGAGCCTAACCATTGCCAGTGAAGTGACAGTTAACACATTTACACAATGAAAAGATGAAAATACAAATAAGAATAACATGGTTAACTTACGCAACACAATAAGCTAATGTTGGTGTTTGAAGATAACAATTTGTCATACATTGTTATTCTACCATACTTCCAAAAAACTTAAAGGTAAGGCCAACCAAAGAAGAACGACAACATTCAAACCATTGTTACTAACAATCTTTGATTTTCCCTAGTTTACAACAAAGAAAAAAAAGAATAGGAACACAGGTGGCATTTCTTCAAACACTTAACATCATATTGCCATTAATATAAATCATAATTGCAAATTAGCTAAATCGTCAAACCACAAATCATAACCAATCAATACAATGCTCTCTAAACAATCAAATATGAATAACAAACCAAATTTGAGTAGAGAGACTACCTTATTAATACGCTAGTTAGTGGCACTCGCGATTGGCAGCATGGTGGCGCGATGGAAATGCGACAGTGAGAGACGATGAGATGTGAGATAACTGAGATGTGCGACGAGGGAGTTGGGAGAGTGGAGACTGACGAAAAAGAAAACGCGGTGAGTGAAGAATAGAAGAACAATTGATGTATGGAAATTAAATGAAAGCAAAATGACTTTGTTTTGCTAACTCTGTAACTCTATTTGAATGAAATAAAATGATGTCGTTTTGATTAAGTAAAATGACATTGCACTATCTAATTCTTAACTAAGTAAAATGAAATCATTTTGATTAAGTAAAACGACATTACACTATCCAATTGTTAACTAAGTAAAATGATGTCGTTTTGCTTAAAAACAAAACGTCATTTTGTTGTTTCACGTTGTCTGGCCTCGAGGCTTGAGAACCTAGCCCAAGTCTCTATCAACAGGGCCAGGCTGGCAAATTGATGGGCTCTATCATTTATGCTTTTTTAGTACCACTTGAAAATGTATATGTGTAATGTGATGTTAATTAGTTTTTGCTTACATTATATAATATAATATATAACTATAACAACAATTTCATATGTTGCATATATTATTGCAACCTTTTCAAATTTTGTTGCCTTTCTTATATGTAGCAACAAATTGTTATTTTCATTGCTTTTTAACATTGTTAAAGGCAAAACTTTTAAAACTGTTGCATTACATTAATTTTTAGCAACATATTTTTAAATTGTTGTAAACTTGTCGTTGCTTAAAACACTTTTTGCAGTAGTAGACAGTGGAATTTACTTAGAAAACTATCATTATTAGAAATTAACATCTAGATTCAAATCCTCTTAAACCTTTAACAGATTGATCTTTTATCATGCAATTGTTTTGTTCATGTATTGGACCGTAGAGACTCCTATGATATGTTAATAGTTGACCTTGAGTCTACTAACAATTAATCCTAAAGTCTCTAACTGAATTACTCAGGTTAAATCTTATATGATTGTGTTATCGATTTATGAGTCCCTCTATTAAGTTTGACCATAATCCAGAAGATTTATGTTATACTATCTCTAGGGTTGCAATCAACTCCTTCTAATTACGGTAGATCTATTCATACTAGGATTTCTCAATCTCTACGTATGAAATCATATTATGATATAATATTCTCGAGTTATTAGAACATAAATAAAACACATAATCAGATCACAATATATCAAACAACCAACTGTATTAATAAAAGAACCAAATCATATCAAAATATTAACGTAAGGTTCATCTAACCTAAATACTAATTGGACGTTTAATTACAAATGATCAAATACAAAATCAATCATACATAAACAAAAATATGAATAAAAAATAATAGGTTCATAATTCTAAATCTCCTTGATTGTCTTCTATCAAATTTTCTTATGGTCTAGAGGCTTGATCTTGTATTTTGATGGATCTTTCAACGATTTCGTCATGTTTTCTGCTTCTTTGGACCAAAATTTCCCCTTAAGAATGACTCCACGTCTGGAAATTGTCTCCCAAAGTCTCCTCCGACTGCCCCCTTTAATATGTCCCAACAACATCTTTTTATCACAAAATTTAGACGTCTTTTTATCACAAAATTTAAGATTTTGAGGAGATGTACGATCTCTTACACGACCGTGCATCAGATCGTGCATAATCAAAATTCACCGAGTATCGTGAAAATGTATGGTTGTGTGAAAGTGCATGGTCGTGCACTCCTTCGAGATTGTTGATTCTCTATTTTACGCCGTTTTCATCCAAATTCTTCTCCTTTAAGTCTGTGAAGGCAATTATACTCTGTAAAATGAATTAAGTACCAAATATATACCAAATATATACCAAAAGTATAAAAGATTAAGCAAGAATACATTAAATATTGGGTAGAAATTTAGTCAATTAACCAGTTATCAGTAGGTTAACAACCTTTTTAGGTATCGAGTTAAAGCTATCAATATCTAATAAATCTTCGATTTATGCTTAGTAAGTATTGATATATTCAAACATCTGTTCTAATAAGTCAAATATATGTTCTTTAAGGTTTAAAGGGTAATTATTTTGAATAAAAGCCCTAACTTGAGTATTATCAGTTCTTGATAAAAATATTTTAGGCAATAAAAATAATAAGATTTTTTATAGCTTTTTACTACCACTAATAATTCCTTTTAATTTATGTGATATCTTTATTAAGTATCTGTAAAGCTTCCCAACATAAACCTGCAAAGAGACTAATTAATCTTACCTTTAAAATCATCATAATCTATCTTTTTTAATACTCAACTCCATACATGATCATAAGCATCAGTTTTGAGAATTAAATCATCATCATCATATGGTAAAGGAGGTTTTAGCAATGTAGTACATAAAATCTTAATTTTCTTTACCTGTTCAATCAAATTGGGTGAAAATTTAAATCTTTCTTCTTTCTTTAAACGCATGTGAAAAGGCTTTCTTAATTTGAAGTATAATTTAATACTCCTAAAAAACTTTGAACTTGCTTTTTATTTGTTAACTAATCGGGAAATTGTGAAATTTTTGCAAAGATATGAGGTTGAATTTTAACTCCCCTAACATCTATCTCCATGTTAAGGAATTCTATTTCAGTCTTATAAATCTTAGTTTTTTTTCTTAGAGAGCTAAACCATATTGTTCACGTAAATCTGCAAATTTATTGAGTTGTATAATCCATATAAACATGTATAAAATTATAATACTTAAAGATATTATCCATTTTTCTTTAAAATATTTATTAGATATTTTTTAAACTGAAAGGCATCACTAACCATTGTTGAGCAAGTTTTACAATTTATAAAACCCTCAATAATCTGCAAGCGCACGAGTCATACTTTGTAGTATTGAAGGGTCGATCCCACGAGGAGGGTACTAGCCTAATCCTAAGTCGTCTAAGGCTCAGAGAAAAGAATAAAAGGAAATAAAAACTACACAAGTGAACACAATAAAAGGAAATAAAAACTGCATAAGTGAACACAAAAAGTAAATACGAGAAATTGATTCAAGAATCGTAAAACGGAAATTTCAACAAAATAGAATTAAACTGAGTAGTCACAGGTCGCAATGGAAATCCACATACTTAAACATTTGCTTGTCCTCAAGTAAACAAAACAACAAATAACACAAAATCACAAAGCACACAATGGAATAATGAGACAGTGGCTTCAATTTCATGAAGCAAATTTAACTCTAAACACAATCATTCAAATTGTTCCAAATTATTAACATACAAAATTCACGTCTACAAACTCTGGACTAAATATTCATATTAATCAAAACTTAATGTCAAGTTTATTCACCCCTTTCAATTGTACACAACATTAATAATTATTTGGTTAATCAACTCTATAACTACTCCTAAGTACGTTTTCATGAAAAATTAAACTACTTACAAGTTCTGTAGGTTTTATTAGAAAACATTTTTTTCTTTTTTTTGTTTGTTACTTTTTGTGGACATGGACCTAATCTTCTTACACAGAGGCAAAAATTAGTGATGAATGTTAATCCGGTTACTCCACTAAGTTATGTTTTTAGTAAGTTGCTAGGTTGGAACGTCATTATAGCCTTTTGATGCGAAGGCACACAATTGTGATGTGTGTCGATCCGGTTACTCAGCTACATCACGTTCTTAACTAGCTACTAGCTCTATTCATAACCTGAAGGCCATCGGAATAGTTATTTATTTAAAATTTACAAACACTTTTTCATCTTTTTTAAAATTTGTTTTAATTAATGCCTACCTTATTGCTTTAGCTACTTGTTTTTATGAAAAAAAAATACTAGCAAAGTTACTTAGTATAAAGACCTAAAATTATGAATGAATGTGACAACTTATAGGGTGATAAATTAACACTGAATCCTAATTAACTTGCATATTTTAGCCAAAGAACCCAGATCACTAATTTTGCGAGCTAATGACTCTTCACAACCTAATAGATTATGTTCAAAATTAAATCGATTTCATTCCATCTAAGCCATCGATACATTTACACAATTCACAATATGCAACCTAAACTCACTAACATAACAATATGAAAAATTCACACTCAAAGCAAAACACACAACCCTCCCCACACTTGAGCAACACATTATCCTCAATGTGAGAGGGGTACACAAACACACCAGGGGGAAATAAAACATAAAATACAAAAAAAGAAGAAAATACTAACAAAAACTAAAAGAGAAGGGTTAGAACACGAACTCATTAAGGTGATTGAGGTGGGAATGGTGTCAGAGATGGAGACCCAATGCGCTTGACACTGAGCTGGGTTCCCTTTCTTATAATTAATTCAAAGAAAATAAGAGAGTTATCAATCCAACCATTCCACATCATCACAAGCTTATTATAGAATTTAAAATAAACCTAACTACATAATAACTTAAATCTAACTACTAAATGTGCTAATTTAGGGTCATTAGCTTGACTTTGTGTAACACCCCATTACCCTAGTGTACGCACCGGGACGCCCGTAGGTCATTCCGATACATATCCTAAAATAAGGGAGCGCTACGTGCGATCACTA
>JANQAP020000582.1:3131079-3142476 GCA_026874005.2 Erythroxylum coriaceum
TGGAGTTAAAGGGAAATGTGAGTAATTCTCATGAGGAGATTACTAGAGCTCAAGGAATAGTGAGTAGATCATAGTTACTGACTTGTCAATCAGCTCGATTGTAAGACTATATTATTTATTCTATCATTACGAGAAGGTTATGGCCATTGTTTGCCAAAATTTCTCCCCCTTCTTTGAAGCCATCATAAAATGAAAGCTCCTTAGGTACTCCTTAGCCCTTAGTGAATTATATTACATTTGATAATTTTTCTCATGGTCATTGGGCATTTTTGGCAACTATAACCTTGAAGGCTAGGATCTATATAGAGGCTATAAAAAGCGTAAAATGGTGAGATGCAATGGGCTAAAAATTTACATTTGATAATTTTTCTCATGGTCAATGGGCATTTTTGGCAGTTATAACCTTGAAGGCTAGGAGCTATATAGAGGCTATGAAAAGCGTAAAATGGTAAGATGCAATGGGCTAAAAAATTCTCATACGTAAAGCGACTAAAATATAGTCTTTAAAGACTTTATCGCTTAGGAAAGAAGCCGATACCTGTAAGTAGGTTTTTAAGATCAAGTATAAGTTAAAAGGGACAGTTGATATAAGGCCTGAGTAGTGACAAGTAGTTTGACACAGATTGAAGGTCTTTTTTACGAGATATTTGCGTTAGTTACCAAGCTTATGACTGTTCATGTTGTTCTATCCCTATTAGTTGTACGAGGTTAGGAGTTGCATCAAATGGATATAGGCATGGCAATCTGGCCCAGGCTAGCTGCATCTAGGGCCAAGTTGCCTGACCAAAAGTGACAAAACAATGTTGTTTTGTCAAAAACGACGTCATTTTTTTAATTTTTAAAAAATGATAAATCAGGTCTGACTGTCTTGACATATCTTGGGCCCGTGACGAGTCGATTAACTTATAGTCCCGTCCTATGGCTCAGTTCGACCTATTGCCAACCCTAAATGGATGTTAACAACTCATTCCTATATGATGATTTAGAGGAGAAAGTATGCACGAAGCTTCCTCCTAGATTTAAGACAGGTCATAAAGATAAACTCTATTAACTACACAAGTCAATTTATGGGCTACACTAGGCTTCTCGAAATTGATTCATCAAGTTGACCATAATGCTAAAAAGGTATGATTTTGTTTAATCTCGAACAAATTATTCACCTCTTGTTTTTCAAAAAGGTAGTGTAATTTTGGGATTATTGACATATGTCGATAGCATCATTTTAATGGGCAATGATATAGTGACTTGTTTAACTTTTAAGTCGTATTTACATAAATGCTTTAATAATAAATATTTGGAGGTATTGAAGTATTTCTTAGGGATTAAAGTGGCCCGTTCATCCAAGGGATTATTCTTTTGTTAGTGAAAATATGCTTTGGGTATGCTGTTTAAAACAAGACTACTTGGAACCAAATTGGTGGACACTCTGATGGAGCAGGGTCACCATCTAGGCTTAACTGATGGTGAATTAGTGGAAAACAAATTTTCCTATTAATAGCTAGTGTGATGTCTCATCTATTTCATAATCACTCGGCCTGAGATTTAGTATGTGGTCCATGTGTTGTCACAATTTTCTTAGGCACCACATAAGGAGTATTTTGAAGCAGCTATGCGTCTTGTTTGCTATATTAAGAGGCAACCAATTTAGGGCATTTTGCTTTGGGCTAACAATGATTTACATCTTCGAGCTTGTTGCATCTTAAAATGAGCTAGTTGTCTTATTTTACGCTGCTCGGTGATTGGCTATTTCGTGATGCTTGGTTAGTCATCAGTTTTGTGGATGATGAAGAAACAAAGTGGTATCTCTATATCATCAACAGAAGTTAAGTGCAGGGCAATGGTTGTCACTACTAGTAAAATGGTATAGTTGAAGCTTTTATTGGCTTATTTGGGCATGGTTCATCATGAACCTATGACTCTTTTCTGTAATAGTCAGTTTGCTATTTATATAGTGGCTAACGTGGTATTTTCATGAACGTACCAAATATATAGAGATTGATTGTCACTACGTTAAAGAGTAAGTTGAAGCATGAATCGTTGTTACATCGCATGTGAGGTCGTAGTTATAGCTAGGAGACATTTTCACCAAAGCTTTCGGATGATCGCAATTACTTACTTGCTTAGCAAGTTGGATATTTACGATGTGCACATGCCAACTTAAGGGTGGGTATTGGAAACATAATTGTAAGTAGGAGTTAATGTTTACCTTAATTAAGGAGTTAATGTTTTACCTTATTTATGAGTAGTATTGATCATATGTACCTTTGTACACATATATAATCTTTCAAAAATTAAGGGAAATATTTTCTCTTCATTTTTCTCTAATTTTTCGTCATATAACTACGAAGTAGGAAAAACAAGATAATTCATTGATCAAATATAATGATATATATATTTTTGATAAATTCTGACTTTAATGTGATGGGAGGGGGATAACACCTCTCTAGAATAATACGCCTATAGAAAGTTTTAACTTTGGATAACCGCATCATTTGTTTAATTGTTTTAAGTTTTACTTTATTAAGACAAAAATGACTAAGAAAAAAATTACCTTGGAGCTGGGATGATAAGGAAATTGTAAAGGAAAAAAGTCATATGGCCAATTAATACTTATAGTATCTAACATATTTTCGAATTCTAAGCGTGTATCTAAAATCTTGTAGTTAAGGAGCTACAGTATATGAAACTTATAACCAAGATAACGAAACCAAATTGAAATTCCATCATACTAGGTTCTTTTAAGTGGACATTGGAGGAAGAATTTTAGGCTAATAATTAAACAAAACAAAGTCTCAAAGGATTTTCTTTGCCAATTCAAAGCTTGATTCCAAACAGTAAGAAGTCGTGGAATCTTAGTACAAGCCATGCATAAGAGAGCTTCAGAACCTTTGTTTTTTTTCTTTTTTTATATATTTAATAAAAACACGTATAGCTGGTCCTACGGTCCTACGTGAATAACAAGAGGGACTCGATTTGACGACTGATGACTGCATCTTAAGTCTCTTTCTTGATCCTATCATAGCCTTAAACTTACATAAAGGACATGACATTGCATATATACAATCAACAAAGCAATAAGCATTGAAGCAAAAAGAAAAAAGAGAGATAACACCTGCGGTACATCAAACACATGGGATTGTTTCCAACCGCTCCAATGTTTCTGTTTGAGTTACGACGTGGTTGGCCAGAATTTAACAAAGAGTTGTCAGGACAAGGCCCTTTGTCAGAATTCATGACATGCATTGCATATGATTCATGTTAAACTCCGTCTTCCTCTCAAGTTTTAACCTTTTTTTTTCTCTCTTTGCTGGAAGCAAGAACTCGGGAGTCGCCTATATTTGAAAAAAGATCCGTGATTCCAACTTAGCTAAATGTGGCACAGTACATGTACCAACTTATTCCCTTGACTCGACTTTAAAGGTATATGCAGTACCTGTGTATTTGTACTATCAGGAATCCAATTAAATCGTGGTATCGATTCCCTTTTCTCCGGGAAAAATGTTGGAGTAATAGTGCTGGATGTTATTTGGGACAAAAACTGAAAAAAAAAAAGAATGAGATAGTAAAACTGGGGACTTTTATTTCTGGAAGCTAAGCACACTAAATTCATTCACTTTAATGTTCAATATATAGAGATGATATATAACAATAAGATAGAAAATTCTGCAAATGTTAAGGCATATTGTAATGACTCCTAAAAATAAGTCATAAAAAAAGTTCTTAATGATTCGGTCTATTGAAAAATTATTCAATTGCAAATTAATATATCTGCAATTTTATCTTCGGGTTTACAATAGACTAGTTTAATCTTGCTAGCCTTATGTTCTTCTCCTAAGTGATACAACTTGATCTTAAAATGCTTTGTCCTTCCATGGAAAATATGATCATTTGAAATTGTAGTTGCAGCTTGGTTATCTATATGAATCTTAGTTGGCTTAGTTTGCTTCATGTTTAAATCTGTAAGTAATTTTCTGATCCTAATTGCTTGATTTAAAGTAGCATTTGTAGCAATGTACTCTGCCTCTGCTGTACTTTGAGCTATCACATATGGCTTCTTTGAGCTCTTGATCCAAAATTGAAACAAAAACTTGTTGTGCTTTTTATGTCATTAAAAGAACGTGCCCAATCATCATCAGAATAACCATAAAGTTGAAAGGCTCAACTGTAAGAATATTTGATGCCAAAATTTGTTGAGACCTTGATATTTCTTACAATCCATTTGGTAGCTTGAAGATGAATTTTACTAGTAGAATGCATAAATCTTGAGAGAAAGCATATTGAGAATATGATATCTAGTCTAGTGGTTATAAGATACATCAAGCAACCAATTAGAGTCTTGTATTAGATTTTATCAACCTTTTTAGCTCCATCTTCTCTACTGGATTTCTCCTTTTGATACTAGTGTGTTGGTGCTTTTGCATTTTTCCATGTAAAACTTCTTGAGTATCTCCTTTATATACTTCGTTTGGTTGATGAAAACTCCATCATGGTCTTGCTTCACCTTCATGCGTAGAAAATAGGTCAGTGAACCAAGGTCTATCATTTCAAATGCCCCAAGTATTTTAGCTTTGAATTCTTTCACCAATATTTTATTACTTCATGTTACAAGGAGATTACAACATAAGCAAAAACTATAATCAAGTTAGCATATGGTCCCTTCACATATAATGTAGCTTTACTTAGTCTTTCACTAAATCCAAGACTCTGAAGATATTTATCAATCCTACTGTACCACGCTCTAGGAGATTACTTAAGGCCATATAAAGCCTTTTTCAACAAGTAGACCTTCTCCTTTTCTCTCTTGACTTGGAATCCCTCAAGCTGCTTTATGTAAATCTCTTCTTAAAGATAACTATTTAAGAAAACAAAATTTACATCCAACTAGTATGTTCTCCACCCCTAGCATTCTGATTGTATCGAAGTGAGCTACAAGAACAAAATGTTTTGAAAAATCCACTGCAAACACTTGACTATACCCTTTTTTTGTGCCCAAAAAGTTCTAAAAATTACCTAGGACATCGTACTTACAAGTATATGAGGTAGTTGTAGTAATTACCCAGGGTCGTCTCCCACGGAGGTGAAATTGGTTACCTAATTTAATCTTGAACAAAAAATAAAAACAGATGCAATCCTAAACACTTTATCCCAAATTGTTGAGTGAAAGCTTTAAAGAAAGTCAAAGAATTAGAATGAAAAGTAAACGATTCAACTAGAAGCAAAGACAAATAGATTAACTGAGATGAAAGGCTTTTGAGAATTAATTTTACTAATTTAATCTCCTATATATGACTAAGGGAAAACGATTGGAAAGTTTTCTAACTAAAATTAACAGTTGGGCTCTAAATTAACTCGAATAATGAACTAGTCTAACTTTCGTATTCAACCAGTTATCATCTGAATCAATTATGGAAGCCTGACTACTAATTACTACTTAAGTTAATATATTTTTAGTTCTTAACCTAAGTGTCCATAGTTTCTTGTTCCATATTAAACTTCTCCTCTTGGTCCTTCATTTAATACCAAAGTGAGGCAAAGTTTGATCATATTGTTACATCCATTCAGCTCGGAAACTATAGCAAATATAAGACAACAACAAAGTCACTCAATCATGCATATTTGACTAAAATAGCTACATTAATCCTCAAGAAAAAGAGATCATCCCATCATAGCATAAACACGGTTCATCAATCTCAAATACTTCAATATCATATTCAACAATAACAAAAGTATTAAAGCAATAAAACAGTGAATAACGAATGCACTATAAATTTTTAACAAAGAAAATAGGTTCAACAGATAAAATATGAAGGAGTTCAATTGATGAGTTCAACAGAAATGTTTCGCAACACAGCAACATAGATGAAAAGGAATGAACAAACGAATGGTCTCTCGAATGATGAAGTTGGCGGTGGATCTCCAGTCAAATTTTGCCTCTCTAGTGTTGGCTCTCACCTTTTGCCTCTGATCTGAAGTCACTTTCTCTGTTACTTTTCTCTCTTCCTCTCTATTTCTCTTATTTTCTCTCTCATCCGAAGCATATTTCTTTTCTCCGTCTCCCTCTCTATCTCCCTGTTCGCCTCCCCGAAGTGTCTCTCTTTCTAGAGAATGAAGAGTCGAATGAAAGATGAAAGATGTCTTCGCTACTACCCTCTCCTTCTATTTGTAGTATGTTCCTATATTTAGTGTTTCGTGCTGTCCTTCTTACATATGACACGTAACAACTTGGTAAATTGAAGAAAAATGGTTCACGGGAGTGCTTGAGGTGGTCATAGGTGTGACCATCTTTGTCACTCCGTGACCATGGATGCACACCAGTGACCCATTTGGTTATGGGTGTGACCATGACTCACATGGTCACAGGTGAGACCTTTATTTGTGATATGCAAGTTACACCCATTTTTATGCAAAGTTACTCTGATTTCCAATGCAACATTCACAATACAATCCAATTAATATTCATACAATATTCACGCCATTCTCACTCAATTCGTCACAAATTTGGATTAAAAACTAACCAAAATCAAGGTATGAATGCAAGAAAAATTCAAACACAACACCCTTCACAATTAATCTGGCTTTGCATTTGTTTATAGAACCATTTGCTTTGAGTTTGGTTATATAAACCCATTTCACTCCAGTAATATTTTTATGTTGAGGCCTATCCACTAGCTCTCAAATATCATTCTTCTAAATCATCCAAGGCTCTTCTTTCATTTCTTCAATCCACTTTCCATTTTTCTTAGCCTTTTTATATTCTGTAATCTCAAATGTGGCAATATTGCTTCTTTCATAAAAATTAGTTGAAGACCTTGTACCTCTAATTGGGACATCATCAACGTTATCATCAAAGTATTGTGGAATCTCTAGTAGTCACTTTTGTATTGTCGCCTCCCAATCCATTGTCTATCTTCCATGAAGTTAACATCTCTGCTTATAGTAACTTATCCATTTTATGGTTTTGAAAATTTTGTAAGCCTTATAAGAAATGGTATATCCAATGAAAACTCTTGGCTCTACCTTCTTATCAAGTTTGTCTCTTTTCACATATTACATATAAGAAAAAAAAGACAACCAAAAGTTTTTAGCTTTTTCAAATTTGGTTTATCCCCAAATTAGGCTTCAGATGGAGTTTTCTCTTGTAAGGCTCTTGTTGGTAGTCTATTTAGCAAGAAAACAATAGTATTTATAGCCTCTGTCCATAACTTCTTTAATACTTCCTTTTTATGAAGCATACACCTCATCATCTCTATAATATTCAAATTTTTGTTTCACTTACTCCATTACATTATAGAGTACAAGATGTTGTACGCTGGTGCCCAATGTTATATTCTTCAAAGAACTTGTCAAAAGTGATTTTCCCATTATCTAATCTTATTATTTGTAACATGCAAACACTTTAATTTTGAACCTACAGTTTATATTTCCAAAATACATTAGCAACCTCAGATTTGAATTCGAGGAAATAAATCTAGCAAAATCTGCTATAATCATCAATAAATGCAATATAGTATCTATTACCATTTAAAGATGATTTTTCCTGAGGTGCTCCAATATATGTGTGTACAAGTTGTAATTTGTGTGATGCTCTCCATTCTGTTTAAGGGAAAGGCCTTCTAAATTGCTTGCCATATTGACAAGCCACACAATCAACCAACTTTTCTTCCTATATTCACACACCCTTTGCTAAATTATGTTTTCGTATGTACAAAAGTCCAACATGATGAATGTGTCCAATTGGTTTGTGCCATAGTTCTACATTGCTTATAACACTTGAAAAGCTATTTGCTTCTCCTCCATTACATTCAAAGCAAAGTTTTTTGCTCTCATTTTCGAGAGCTTTGGGTCATTAGTCATATGATTTATATAGCCATTGTTTATCAACCAAGAATTACTAGTGTTCTTACTTGTACTGTAATAGGTAGCAAAAGAAAGTTGCTTTACTTATTGCTTAGAAGATGCTTTTACTTCTTGTTGAAGTTGAGATCTGTAGATTTTCTCCATATGCCTAATCTGTCCACATTTTTTGCACTTAATAATAGGGCCTACACCAACACTTTTTTTTACAGGTGATCTATTTTTTTGCAATGCGGGCAAGGTGGTTACATCTCATTTATGTTTTTATTGCCTCCTCTTGTTGTTGTTTTCCTTGTCTTTTCCTCCTCTTGAATTTATTGGCTTTGCTTTGAAAGCACCCATCACAAATTCTTCTTTCTCATCATTCTCCTTTGCTCTTATGCCTGTAACGTATTCACTAACTTTACCAAGGATGTTATTGAAAAAATCTTTATATTTTTCTAATGAAGAAATTTTGAACTCATATTTTTCTATCGAAGTCATAAGAATTTTTGTATCATTCATTCATCAGAGAAATTCTTACTAAAAAACCTCACCTTGTTTACTATGCTTATAAATTTATTAAAGTAGCCTTTGATGGTTTTTGTCTCCTTCATTTTTGGCATTTCAAACCCCCTAACTAGATTAAGCACTTGTATATTCTTTGTTCTTTCATTTCCTTGGTATTCCCTTTTAAGGTAGTCCTAAATGGCTTAGTTGACTCCAAGTTTATGATCCTTGTAAATATATTTTTTTAGCCAGTAGAGAACATACATACTTTAACTTTGGATTTCTTTGTCTTTCTCTCCTCATGAGTCTTTCGTATAGTGGAATGCCATACTCCTCTATAACTTCCCAAAAGTCTAGTGCTTCAAAATGAGTTGTCATTTATTATCCCAAGCTTAATAGTTACCATCATCAAAAATTAATGGCGGGGAAACATTAAAGAATGATGTTTGTATTTTTAGGTTTGGGTTTTTATGCTTTTTAGGTTTTTGGTCAATCAAAAATGTTGTTATTTGGGACAAAAACTGGAAAAAAATGAATGAGATAGTAAAACTGGGGATTTTTGTTTCTAGAAGCACACTAAATTCATTCAATTTAATGCTTAATACATAGAGCTGATGCATAACAATAAGATATAAAAGTCAACAAATATCAAGGCATATTCTAACCGACTCCTAAATATAAGTCAAAAAAATAAAAGTTCCTAAAGACTTGGTCTATTGACAAATTATTCAATTACAAGTCTATGGCATATCACTAGCACTGGAGAATTTTAGACAGCATGAAGTCCTTTTAAATACATCAGAGTATCAGTTGGCAACATACCAATGCATTGGAAGCAGTTAATGTATCGCCATGATGAATTTGGTTATCATTTGATTGTTTACATATTTGCCTACTCCATTACCAAAATCAATAAAATCATTGATGCTCAACATGGATATGCTAAACATATTGACGACAGAGGTTAATTTTTAGTAATTGACTTAAAATATATACCTTTACCAAACGCAGTCCAAAATGAAAGAGAAGGAGTCAATGCTCTGAATATGCTAAAAAGTTGTTCATAAAGATGAATTAAATGAATCATTTAGTTTAATGGTTAAGAGAATTTGCTTATATACATCTTCTTGTTTAAATTTATATGGCTTAAATTTATGCCAAATTTTCATCCATACATTTTACTTAACTTTTTAAAAACAATTTATAAGAAACTGTCTCATGATTTAGTAGTTATTTAGATATTTTATATTATGCTAAACCCTTAATGTTTTATAAAAAAAAATCAAAGATTTAGAAAATAATAAAAGATTAAAATCATATTCAGGTTAAGTTTTCACTTACATCAAAATTTTAATTTAAATACTTTATATTAGAGTAGTGCTCTAAAGCAATTACCTTTAGCAATTTTTTACAAACTTTATTTTGATTAATAAAGCAAAAGGCAATTTTCATTAATTTTATGTTCATTTATTTATGAATTGATGTCGTTCTTAAATTGAATTAAAGAAGTCCATGATACAAAACATAATATGAAGGAAATCAAGATGAGATCATGATAATGAGATTCGTATTATGTGCAATTATGTTGGTATCTAAATTATCCCTAGTGATAGGATTAATGAGACAGGACATTGTTAATCCGAATACCCACTATGAAATTATCATATGGATGGTCTATCAAATGTTAGTGATTAATCTCATCATAGAAATGGTGCAAATATCCTTAAACTTGAGGTACTCAAGGATATCTTGGATACTGATCCTGTTCTTTGACTCATTCCTTGTTGCCTCAAGATGAGGTCACTCATAGGGTGGTGATTGGGTATAACTATTGGAATTCGAAGGTAATTGGGTAGTTAATAAAGGATTCACCACTCCTAATAGAAGGAGATGATACCCTGGCCTGTTTTCGGGGTCATTACTTGGGAGTCTCTGGATAGAGCAATTATGTGTCTGTTGAGTGGAAAACAACCCCTAGTTTTATGCTCAAAAATTGCAAGTGTACTGTAACACCCCACTCTTGCAAGACACGTACCCGACATCCTGAGAGATATTCGAGTCCATGCCCCGTGAGGGTGGCATGCTATAGCACTCAATTGTTCAAATTTCAGTACATTTTTTTTGAAACCACAAACGTAAAATGCAAAAATCGATAACCAAATCGGGCCCACTTTACTTCATAAACATTTCCAATCATAGCAATACAATCATCAGAAAACTGAATAGCCATTTGGGCCCGTTACAAATACAAAATACTTGTCAAAATTTCATTACATTGCTAGAACCATATACAAACATTTTCGATTTGGAAATTTATTTCAAAACAAAAATATTCGAATGCACAAGTTATAATAATTGCGGAAGGCTTAATTTGATACAAAAATAAAGAAAATACTAATGCAGACGCCAACTGACCCCGACCTCTATCTTTTACAAGCATACCGTAGGTATATTCCCGTTTGTCTAACGGGGTATTCTTTAAGCCTAAAAAATAATTGCAAATTTTGGGTGAGTTTTGCGAACTTAATGAGGTAACCATCATCGATGGTTTACTCAATTCATGCAACACACCATTTCACATAACATGTGATTCACAATTTTGCATAATAGATCATGTATCACACTTTTACTCCTGCATAGGAAATTTCGGCATTTCAATCAATCAAACATACTTGGTATGAATGCATATGAAATGCTTATGAGACACTTTCCATTTATTATGTTGTTGTGACCGAGTGCCTGAACTGTCCCGTATCTATTTTGGATACCGGATCTCATTAATAACTGTCCTTTATCTGGTTAGAGGATACAGGGTTCATTATACATAGTGAGCCTTAGGCTCTTAATCACTGTTTGAGCTCGAGGCTCCTTTCACTCGTTGAGCTTTAAGCTCTGATCAGTGGCTACTCTGGTCACAACTGCCATTATCTAATTGTGCATTCATGAATGGAATGCATGTACCACGATCACTCACATCATAAGGCACTTAGGTCTTTACATTCACATTCAAGCAGCACTTCAATATACATTCCACATTCATAATCATCGGACCTT
>JANQAP020000582.1:3473288-3485863 GCA_026874005.2 Erythroxylum coriaceum
TCATAATGTACATGATTGTTCATGGCACCTCTTAGGAAAACATGTGACCATTCATGGCATTTGTATTGAAAAGACATATCTTTTCATTACACTTCTTCATCTAATTTCTTGCATTTCAAACTATTTTTCAACATCATCTTGTACATTCAGGTAGATAAGGTAAGATTTTTTTCAGGGTTTTTTGAGATTTCTTAATATAAACAACTAATATTTTGTACTAACCTAGAATTGAAGCATCATTGCAATTTAATCTGTGTAAGGTATTTTACTTTTCAAAAAAATTCTAGTCACATAAATACTCATGCAGTTGTGATATATTTTTTAATTTTATTAATATTTCAAGATAAAAAGTGTGACCCATACCCTAACATTACGCATAAGATTTAAGATATCCTTTTTCTCATTTATGGTATATATATTTTTAATTTTATCAATATTTTAAGATAAAAATTGTGATTCATACCTAATGTTTCATATAAGATTTAAGATATCCTTTTTGTCATTTATGGCATCAATTTGTACATTAATATTTACAAAATGGCACAATTTGTTTCTTTTTTAAACCCATCTCTATTAAGTTTCCTTTAAATCTTTATCACAGCATCATTAATTTATTATAAATTTTATTTTTTAATTTATCAATATTTAAGTATTTAAAATTATTCTCTATATATGTTCGGTAAAGAAAAACAATTTTAGTTCTAAAATTATTAGATATTAAACTTTTATTATATAATAATTAAAAGGGATAACACATTTAAAAGTGTCTAAATTTTTAAAATTTTCAGTTGATAAACAATGTTTTAAAACCTTAATAATTCAATTCAAAGGTTTATTTTCACTGATGTGGCATGTCTATTAAATATCACATAAATGTCCAACTATTAGTTACATTAGCAAAAATTAACGTTTTGAACTGAATTGTTAAGTTTTTCAAATGCCGATCACTTAGTTAAAAAATTTAAAAACTTGGACATTGAATTGAAAAAAATCACAAAAAATTGAACACTTTAGAATTGGTTATCCCTAATTAAAACATAGAAAAAGCAAATTTAGGACAGCATCTAAAAATGGCAAATGAGAGAGGGTTTGACTTCTCTTAAAATTCTCAACTATCAACCTGATTCATCATTAGTTGCTAAAGAATGCATTGTCTTTTTTGCTTTTTTTTAACTTCGAGTCTTGCTACTTGTTTTCCTTATTTTCCTTATGTATGGTGCTCAGTTCCTTTTATCTCCGCTCTCATGCTTTTACTTTGGTTTGTTGGTTGCTCTTAGATAACTTGTAGTGGTTAAGGGTAGTTTGGTCTTTTATCTTTGAATTTCTCCAACCTTTAATTTTGGAATAGTATTTCTAGCCTCTCTTATTGTCCTATTAGTTTTTTTCTCTTTACTTATTACATCAGGTTTTTCATAAGTTAGATAGTCCCCTTTTTTAGACAATTTATCCCTTTAATTTCCCATCCATCAGCCTCCAACTCCCTTATATCTAAGGATGACATTTAGGTCCAGACATGGCTCAGCCCGCCCCAGCCCAGCTTATGTTGACCAAGCTTTAGGTTAGGCTTAAGCTTTGGTTGCCAAGGCCCGACTCAACTTGAGTCCTAATAACTATTAAAAAACAACGTCATTATCCAAAAACTGACGTCATTTTTCAAAAAATAATGTTTTATTTTTTAATTTAAAAAATAAAATTTTAGGCCAAATCGAGTCGAGTTAGGCTCAGGCTAGAGCCTCATTGTTATCTCTACTTAAATATCTTGATACTTTTACAGATGTGGTTCCTCCCCTACTCAACATCCTCCTTCTGACTTGTAACTTGATTCTTCTCCCACCTTCCTCCAGGTAGCCTAAAGGATAAATGAACCTACTCATGTCATCTCTAGAGTCAACCGAAACTGCCTCCTCAAACATTTCTCTTCACTACTACCCCCTAACAAAGACAAACAGGGGATCCATTATTTCTCCTCCACTAGAAATCCTCAAGGAGGGAGAAAATGTTTGATCTTCATCATTGATCGACTTCTTCCTTAGGTTATGTTTGGTTGAGAGTTTTATAATGGAATGGAATATTATTCCATCGTTTGGGAGGAGGTTTTATAATGAAATGGAATGGGATGGGATGGAAGATGAGGGTTTCATATTACATTCCGTTTTATCTTAAACAGTTAAAATGAAAAACCTCCAATTTAGGGGTTTAGGATGGAATGTAAAATGATAAAAAAAACTTTACATTATATTACATTATAAACCCTTCATCCAAACAACATTCACTATATTACATTATGAACCTTTCCATCCCTCGCAAACAACAATTTTCTAATATTACATCCATTTACGTTCAATTCCATTATAAACCATTCTACTCCATTCCATTAAAAACTTTACGTCCAACCAAACATAGCCTTAGGAAATGACCTGGTTTTCCTATTATCAAGTTTTGGTGCTTCAAGTTGAAAAATAAAGGGCCTCCTAAATGTTCTTTTTAATGAGAACTACTTATTCCTCTTTAAATTTTCCTTTAATGAGAAAGCACATAAAGTTTTAAAAGAGGGTTGTTAACACTATAATAGCCTATCTTTACGCCTTTAGTTATTTATACAAAAACAAATCCCTTTATGGATTAATTTTCATAAAATCCCTTTTGAATATTAACCCACCAAAGGATTAAGTTTATTGGAAAGCTTATTAGGAATATATATGTAAATGAGGTCACAATTGTTAGAAGAAGAGCTAGGTATATAAGGATTTATGTTCAAAAGTAAGAGCTTCTTAAAAGTTATTCTATTGTCTATATTAGAAGAAGATGATATTGTAATAAAGGACTACATTAGAGTTTCCTATTAATAGAAACCTACATCAATTCTACAAGGAAAATTTTAAAAATCCGCTAGTAGAGAATTTCTGAGAGGGGATTATGATGAACTTATTGGGATAGATTTTCAGTGAAACCAAGAAAATTCTCACCTTAATAAATCAACCTCTCCTTTAAACATGGGAGAATATGATCCTATCAATCAAATTACTCCTAGTATCCCTTTTAAGATTACTAAGAACTCAATAGAGGTATTAGTCTAAATTTAGAAGACCACGGTTGAACCAGACCTAGTGACTCAGATGGACTAATCTTGCAATTTGACAATTCCCATTATGGACCTCTCTAATTCATAGCTTAAAGAATAATAAAAGGGAACATGTCCTTTTAATTCTTATTAGAAGCCCCTAAATATTTCTAGCGTGATGAAAGATGAAGCACTCCTATCAAGTTTACTTTATTATATAATGCAGGACTTTAAGCCAGGTAGAAGGAGAAAATAAAGTTAAAAAGTGATGGTTAGGGGCTTATCTTCTTATTAATGTTTATATCTATGTTGATATGGAATATAAAGGGCCTTAATAGCCCTATAAAGCAAAAAATGATCTTTTATTATGTTAATTCATTAAAAATAATGGTTTTTGACTTTTTAGAGACAAATTTAAGGTCTAAAAAATATGTAAATCTTTAGTTATTTAATAAAAATTGGAGCCTCGTAACAAATTATAATGCTCATCGTTTTGGGAGAATAGTTATGGCTTATGATCTAAAGAAGATGAGTGTTCTAAGCCACACTTCTATAGATAAATGCATAAACCTACAAATTGAACACGTGTGATTTAGGACAATTTAGTTCTCCTTTATAAATGCATTAAACTTTTTTTAGAGAGAATTTGTGTAGAATGTTCTTAAAGCTTTTTATGAATTTATCAATGAACCATGGCATATATTGTGAAAATTTAATAGCATCATTTTATCCTCAAAATATGAAGAAATAAGATGTTTTAGCAAATTATTTCTTAAGCTTAGTTCCTACTCATCTAATATAAATTTAAGAAACATCCCTCAAATTTTAAGATACCTTAAAATTGAGGGATGTTTCTTGAATTTGAGGGATGTTTTTTCACATGAAATAACAAACAATCATGAGATTAGAATATGAGAAAGAAGTTATATAGGGCATTATTTAACTTTGAAAGGTTATGGAAGTTCTAAAATAACAGAGCTTTCTTTAATAATTGCTTATGTTCTGACCACTTCCCTATTGAACCATTCCCCTATTAAAATTCATGACATTTTGGAGCAAAGAGAATAACTACTTCCAAGTTCGTTAACTTCCTAAGCGATGCTCAATGAAGTAGGATTAATAATAAAGAGGACTCTGATCCCAACAAGTCCAAGGTTTAACATTAAGATGCACTACACTCAGGTATATTCACACTACACTTTGTCATACACTAAGTGTGTAGGTTGATAATTTTGGAGTTGTGGGGATTTTGGATGTTTTCAATTTGTGGAGTAAAAAAGAGTAGGTACCTATTCATCTAAGGCATATATTGGCTCAGTATTAGGTATCAGTGTGAGGATAAAGAGGTGGACATTATTTGTATTGGTCCTATATGACTCGATTAGCTAGGAGGATGGAAGTTTTTGATATAATAACTCAAATGCAACTTCTAGGAACCATGATTTCTTTGAGTTTGGATACAATGGAGAATATGCATATGGTGACTCAGAGATAAGTCTAGATGGTGATATATATACATTGGTTGGAGCTCATGATGAGCAAGTAGCTATGATTGGAGTAGATAGGGATCACCCTAATACACAAGAGTAGCAATTAAGACTTAAATCTCTGCAACAGCCAGTAAGAGAGCTTGAGTATAAGGATGACTCTTTTGAGAGTGCAAGCATGCTTAGGAGATGCATTGACACAACCACATTGGGACCAACTAAGATTATTTCATTAGAGAGATACATATGGTAGATCTTAGGATTGCAACACAGTATTCAAGATGGAAAGTAGAAGCTAATGGAGCATATGACGCGGTTGAAGGAACATGATAAATGGATTGTAGGACATCTCGAAGTTGTGATACCACCTCTACCAATGAGAGATATCACATCATCACCAACCCCATAATAGCTAGATGCTCGAGCTACTACAAAGGTAGCACCGAAAGATACCTAAGCCATGTACACTCATATTGCACTGAATAATATCTAGACAAAAGCAGACCAAGAGTAGACAAATGCCGAAAAGTTACACTTTGTCTAATGTGGTCACTCAAATCGTCCGAGACGCCTAGGATGCTCAACATAGTGATTTTTTTCTTTCATTTTCATTCTTTATTTTTATTTTTAATGTATTATTTCCTATTTTATTTTATTTTAATAATTAGCAAGGACTTAAATTTGTTAAACTCTTATTTTGCATTGTTATTTATTTTCTTTTCTTTTTCCATTTGTCCTTTTTTATCCTCTTTTATTTTTCTTTTACAAGGATTAATATACTTAATTTGGGATTGAAATTGCAACAAGTTCATAATTGTATATACTATTTAGGGAAATACCAATTGACCCAATATTCCTTTCTCAGTTTGTTTTTCTATGTTTTTATTGTATACAATAGCGACAATGTACATCTTTAAGTATGAAGAAGGGGTATATTGAATTTTAAATAATATTATTTAATGAAAATTTTGAAGAAATTTTTTAGTTTTGGGTTAATTATCAAGCTTATTATAATCCTTATTATTCATTCTTATTAACCGAAATCCCAATTTAGTTTAAATCTTTCCAAAATGAATTATTAAAGTTGGAATAGACTTGCTTTTATGAGCCATATTTTTAGTGGTCATTGAGAGTGTTAATATGAGTGAAAATTGCATATTATTTACATATATTAAGCTCGAATGTGAGCTTTTGAGCCTAAGAGCAATATATCATTATATTATTATCTATTATTCTTTGTTATGTGTTTATCATGCATAGTTGGATGATTTTAGAACATAATTTTATTATTCATATTAAGATCACATTGTTAGACTAGAGGTATTAAATTGATTAAGGCACTTAGATTTAACAAGTTATTTTAGGGTATTTTTCTTTTATTATTATCGACCATGTTTTATCTTTCAAAAATAACGAATTTTGAAACTTTGCCTTTTCTTTAATTGACAATAGTCATATTATAAGCCAATTACCCCTTTTCTTCATAATTTTTCATCTAGTTTTGAACTTTGAAAGATTTGAATTTACTTAATTGCATAAAACTTGGATTATATTGAAGAATTTTAAGGAGAAGGTTTGTTGTGCTTATGATTGACAATGTACACTAATCATTTAAAATTGTTTCTTCTCAACTTCATTGGTTTTTATAACTTTATATTATCTCCAAATTTGCATAAATTTCAAGTTTGAAAATTATTTTTATAAGCAAATGAATTAAAAAAAGAAATTGAAAAAGGAGGGAAGGAAGAAAAGTTGTGTTGGAGTGTTAGGAGAATTTTTTATATGCCAGAAATTTTCGCTTGAAGAACCTATTCTATGAAGAATCAAGTTTTGCATATTCTTGTTTATGTAAATTCCCTTTACCTTATTACCTTTATAATAATCTTGTCTATACCTTTATCTAAGCCCCATTACACCATGTTAAAAGACCTACTGATTTTTGCTTCTAGTTTACTTATTAGTGGTGAAGATTTGATTTTATTACTAGCGTATAGTTAAGACTCCTTTTATATATTGATTTGAGAGTTTTATTATATCCTCCACCCTAAAACTTAGCAAATTGAGTGAATCATTTATGGGAGTATAGAATTTTATGCTTTTGATTTTATAAAGATTGTTAATTTGATTGTTGTTGATATGGTTTATAGAATTTTGTTCTATGATTGCTAAAGTCTAACTATATGCTAATTTGATTAATAAGATTATGATATTGTAAGGAGTGGATAAACATGTTAAGATTGAAAAGGGATGAATTTTTTAAATTTAATGATTTGAATTATGACTTTCTAGAGGATAAGAAAATGCCTAAATGCGAGGAAGTTTGATAAATGCTTAACACACTATATTTTTAGTAAGAATTTTACCATATTTTGCTTGTGATTTTTAGTAATTTTGTCTGATAATGGTGCTTATTATTTTTATTTTGTGTTTTTAGGTCTTAACTTCAAAGGAGCAGAAACTGGGTGGAGCAGAGGCCAAAAATTGAAGAATTTTGAAGGACACGAGGGTGAACATGGTTGTTTTAGTGACTATATAAGACCCTGTGGCCATGTTAGCTAATAATTGCCCAGTTTATCACTTTGACATAATTTTGCACAAATTAAAGGATAATTTTTACCAGTGTTGAGGTTAGACATGCCTATGTTGATGTTGAACATTACCATGTTAGGTTATTTCTAGACCATATTAGTGCCTTAACCTTTTATTTTTGCACAACAATCATATATCTAGGTAAGAATGAGGGACATGGTTAAGAGCATACTAATGTCTAGTGAAAGTGTCCAGTGAAAAATTATGTGTTTCGAAGTATAAAAGGCATATATGAACGGAAATTAAGGGAGTTTAAGTTTTTGACATGTTTTGGGCTTTAAAGCTCTAGTGATGCGAATATTAACTTAGAGATTCGAATAAAGAGCATATTTGCATAAAGTTTCAGTGACCTTTATCAAAAAAGGGGGTTTATCATAAATTCTCTTATTTTGAGTTCTTCTTATGAATTATTGGTTATTTTTTATTTTTACAAACTAAATTTGTTTAGTTCCTAAAAAGGATTAACCTTAAGATGGATTTTATGATTTGATTCTCTTTTTAATGCAATTTGATTTTTGATTGATTGGACTCAATTATGTTTTTTGATTATTTCTTGAATTGATATTTTTAGGATATTAATTCATGTATGATTTTATATATCAAGGTTGAAAATTATAATTTATGAATAGATCTAGCATAATTGAATGGAGTTGCATATAATCCTAGAGCTGGGACAACATAAATCTTCCAGATTAGGGTCAAACCTAATATAGGAATTCATTAAGCAACTAAAGCAATCTTATGGGTTTTAACGAAAAGGAGATTTTAGCTAATCAACTTGAGATTAAGCATAAATAATCTTGAGAAAGATATTAATATAAAATAAGAATTTCTATTAGGTAATAATATTTAATTGAATTGCATAATAAAGGGTTAATTGCTAAGAAATCTTAGGGAGATTCATTACCTAGGTGCTGCTTATTGGACTTGTTTAATCTTACACTCTCAGTTATTAGTTGTGTTGAACTTTAGTTTAGTTTTATTATTTTAATTAAACCATCATATCTTTTTGTCGGTTAAATAATATGAAAGAAGCAACTGCTACTACTTGTATCTCTGTGGGATCCATACTCAATACTCACTATTACTATACTATAGTTCAATAGGTGCACTTGCCTTCAAAAAATAGCAATAAAATGCTCATGCTTTCAATTTTTTGCAATTCTAGTCGGACGTTAGTGTTTCCGTTAAGTTTGCTGATGTAGCTTGTTACGTGTTTCAAAAAATTTAATTATTAATACACATCAGCCAAAATTAACACAACATATGAAGATTAATGAAATGACGTCATTTAATTACATAACTAAAATGATATCGTTGTTTGAAAATGACCTAAATCAGATTACGTAGCCTAGACGACCTTACGCTTTGATTTAAGCTTTTTCTTTCATTTTTAGTTTGTTTTCTCGATGCCCTTACCTTTTGATTTTCAGATTACAAAACCACAACGCCCTCACACTAAGGACATTAGGAGAACGAACTAAAAACGAAGAGCTTAATGGTGCAATACGCTGTTCTGCGAGAGTAGTTTGGGACATTAGAAGAACAAATAGAAAACAAAGGGCTTAGCGCATCGGGAGAACAACAAATAACATCAAGCTAAAATTGAAAAAAATTGAAAGTTTGTGCATTTATTGCCATTTTTAAAATTCATGCTATAATTGAAAATTTGACGAAAGTTTAGACTTTTTTTGGTAATTAACCTTAAAAAAGATAACATAAAAGTTAAAATTAACATTGATTTATAAGATATACAATTGACTTTAAATTTTTTCTTCACATATTGTAAAGATCATCATAATTATTTTCTACTATGAAAAATGTATTAAGGGGGTGTTTGGTTCCCTTTTTTTGGTTTTTAATTATTGTTTTCATAAAAAATAAAATAGTCCCCGAAAACTTGTTTGGTTGAAGTGGTTTTCACTTTTTATTGTTAAAAATAAAAAAATAGCAACATGTTTTTGAAAACGTAAAAAAGGTGTTTTCGTGTATTTTTAAAATAGGTTTTTATATGTTGCGAAAATGAGCTTTCCTACTGCGCCGACTATAGTTCTTCAGTCTCTTCTGCTATTTCTCCTTATTTCTATCGCTTGCCTTAAAAGGTCTTTGCATATAGAAATCAACAAAAAATCTATCATTTTTACATCTTCTGTTGTCTTCTTAGTGTCTGCGTCTTCTCATCTGTGATTTCCAAATTTGTTTTCGTATAAGCTTATGCGTGTTTTCTAACCTGTTGCTTGACAAATATTGTTATTATTTGAGTTGAAACATGAAAACACCCATCACCTTCTCTGGCGTGAATACGAAGAAGATAAGTGAAGTTATGCTACAGTAACATGTGTATGCTACAGTAACATACACATTTTACTGTAGCATAATTAAAATTAATTCATTAATTCATCGATCCTTTTGTTTCATGAGAGAAGCCCTTCTTGTGTTACTTAGCGGGCTTGGTTGGTCGTGCTAACCGTCTGCTTTAGGAGAACAAAGTCAGGGAAATAAACTGGATATTTCTTCAAGTTTTGGTCTTAAAAAAGATAGTCTTTTTTTGTCTCTTATTGCATCCTTTAGCTCTTATTGTAGCGACAACCACCTTCTTCTCATGTTCTAGTATTCTTATATCACCAAGTCTTTTTTTGTCTCTTATTGAATCGTTTACAATGACAAAACCACCTTCCTCTTATGTTCCAGTATTCACGCAAAAGAGAAGTGAGTGCATGTTACTGTAGCATAATTAAAATTAATTCATTAATTCATCAACTATGTTTTGTTTCAAGAGAGAGGCCTTCTTATGTTTTAGGTGTTGAGATTGATGAAGTTTTATATCAAACCTTTGATAAGTTCAGTAGTCCAGTAGTTGCTAAGTTCAGTAGCTTCTGGACTTAAAAGTTGTAGATTCTGTATTAATGTCCATTAGTTTCTGGACTCATAGTCCAATAGCTTGTGGATAGCTCATCATTTCTCATAAAATAAGATTGAGCATTTTCCATCATAACATCCACATCATGCTTTACTACTTCCAAGCTCATGCAATGGTTGATCTCTAACCTCCCATTACGGTGCAAAGGGTAGTTACTTGTTGAAGAAATCCAACTTCTTTGAAGCCTTGTTTAGTTTCTGGATCCCATATTTATCCTACGACATTTTCAAGTATTTCTCCAATTTGCGAACACGGTATTTCTCCCAAGGGCTATCATGAAACTTGTCTGACTTTGCTTGTGAGGAAACAATTTTACCTTCCCATCAATTACCGTCTTCCTCATTTGCATTCCTCCATCACACCAGGCATTCATCACACTTTGTCCAGTTTTTACTTATAGCAGAATCGTATAACTGCAACATGATATATATACTTAATTATTAGTAGAAAAACAGGTTAGCAAGGAAACCATTTTACCATGTAAAGAAGGTATTATGTTGTTGATTAATACATGTTGTCATACAAAGCTTAAGTTATATCTTCTATAGCTACATTTAATTTTGCTTTCTTTCAATCACTGAAGGTGAACCTTAATTGTCACTTCTATTACTCCTTAAAGCTTGGAGTTGAGACCACGTTTTAGCTCATAAGATGTAGTTTGTAATGAGGATTGAATGGTATAATCAAAAAAGCATATTGTTTACGTTTTGTTTGACAAATTAGATACCAAGCAACATTGGCTCAATGATTACAATTAGCATATAACATGCTTGCATATTCTTTAATGTCTACCTTGGTCCATAACTATGGATAGGTCCCATGCAAATGATATAATTCAATGCGAAGTATAGTGCACGAAGAATTTTTCTTAATTATAAGTTGTCATCATATAGAACCTCAGCTTAAGTGTCATAAACTCATATTTCTATTGCACTCTTACGAGTTCTTCAGTTATATAACCATTTATTAAAGTACACCCTATGGATATTACTACTATTTTTTGTTTTTGTACTCCTCAAGTTGTCAGATGTTTCTTTTTTGCTTAACTAGTTTCTTTCTAAATTCAGATTTAGAGTGAATTATAATTGAAGTTGCATTCATATAAGGAAAACCAGAAAGAAAAAGATGTGATACCTTTCTCAGGTATACAACTTCATCACCTAGCTGAGGGATATAACGATATCCCTCCTTGTTCTTTGACAAATTCAACTAGGATAATCATCACTGTAGGCGTCATCTGATTATGTTGAAAGGTTCAGTTTACCTGAACTTTTTCTGTCTGCCAACAATCCTTTTGTTTTTATTCTAAATTTATGGATTTGGTTGTTTTATTTTGAACTATATTTAGTATTTAATATTTTGCAGAAATTGTTGTATTTGTCTCATGTTTATTTTGAGCTATGTTTAACATTTAATACTTTGTAAAAAAAATGTTGTGATTGATATCACTTATATGTGATTACATTTAGTGATGGAAGGTTTGAATAATATGAATGATTCCAATGATTATGTGGAAATAAATGAAAAAGATGGAGTATCGAGTGATACCATAGAGATGTATTTAATCTCCTTGATGGTTGAAGAAGTGAAGAAGGGAAATCGAACGACTACTACCTTTTCCAAATCTAGTTGGAAAAATATTAAGGCAGGGCTTAAAAAATTCAATAAGGAGTATACTGATATTCAATTGAAGAATAAGTATAATAGATTAAGGGTTAGATTGAAGAATTTTAAAAACTTACTCAAAGAAACAAGAATTGGCTACTACTCCTTTACTGGTGAAGTTAATGCTACAAATGAATGTTGGGAAAATCTATTTAAGGTAAAATATGTCTTTGTTTTATTAATATATCATATTATAGAATATTTATTCTCATATTCATTTTCCATCATTATAAGTGCATAAAATAACTCACAGATTCAAGAAAAAAGAATGTAAGTAATTTTCATACTTGTGTCATATTTTTGGAGATACTACTGCAACTGGTGCATATGCATATTTATAAACTAAATCTCCATCGAATAGTACAAAAGAGAAATATAAAAATGATGTTGATGAAGATTACTCGTATAATGAAAAAGAAGATCAGGATATAAGTTCTACATTAAAGAGAAAGAAATCTCCTAAGAATTAGAAGGCAAAGAAGGCACATTCTAACATTGTAGAAGAGGTCTTGCTTATACTTGGTGAACAATAAAAAAGGAAGAATGATTTACTTGAGAAAAACTGAGTGAAACATCAACCACTGTAGAGAATAGATCTCAAGAGTCTAATATAATGATAGAATGTATGAATTCTTTAGATGAATTGGGTGTTGACAAAGTAAAATATGGAAAAACTATAAAAGCTTTATAGGATTCTCCACTTTATAGGGATATTTTATGAATATGACAGATATAAGGAAATATTTTTATGAATATGACAGATATAAGGAAGTTGGATTGGATTATGTCACTTTAGTTATATTTTCATGTTATTGCATATCGAATTCTTATTAATTTGACACTTTTATTTTAA
>JANQAP020000582.1:3611164-3630454 GCA_026874005.2 Erythroxylum coriaceum
CAACTTATTCATATAAAATGAGGTATGAAACCTTTATGGACCTTTTTTCTTAGATTGGTAGACTTGTTTTATGGAATATTTTCCTTGCAATGCAAAAAGATAGACTAAATAACACTCAACCTACCTGCTTTGTTCAAGTATAAATATTACTAATCCTTAATGAGCTAGATAAATGAAGTGGGGCTAAACTTAAATCTGTAAAAAATGAACAGTAACCTTAATTGAAAGGAGGATTGCCATTTGAGGCCTAAGCCCACAATCGTAAAAAGAAAACAATTCAAGTTATATAATAGATGAAACACAAATTTCATAAAGAAATTGAGCACAAAACTTAAGGAACCTAAATTTTGGAATTAACCTAGTGAAAATGTGTTGATACAAAATTAAGGTCATGCAAATTAATGATAAAAGTGAATCAATAATAACAAAGAAACTTTCAAAATCTTCATAACCTAATTTTAAAAGTTTTTGTATTGGTGACTGCAAATATGCATTTTAATCAACTTCTATAATTTGTATAGTACAAAGAAAAATAAAAAGAGAAGTGAAATACTTTAAGCATGGAATCCTAGTCTGGCAAATTTGTTGAGTGAACAATGAATGCAATAAAGAATTGTAACCAAGGAAAAGAAAGGAAGAGATATATGAAACAATAATAAATAATGAATAAGAATTGTAAAAAGGAAAAATATGACACCCTTGTAAACAAAATGATGTTCTATTTGGTTTCAACTCCCAATACTTTAAGATTTCTCTCCTTAATGATAAACCTTAAAGAAGATAGAAAGAAAGAAACATGTTAGTTTAGTAACTAAAACCTAAAATTTTAACAAAATAAAAGTATTCTAAAGGAAAGAAAGCAAGATTTTATTCATAATTTTTTCCATAAATACTTATTACAAGTTGATTTGGCTACCTCTTCATATTAAACCTCTATGGATAGGTTCTTTTGCAAGTGACCTTGAAATAAAAGAAAGAATACAAACATTTAAGAAACATCAGTAAAGTGATCAAGACAAAAAACGTAATAAGAAACATTAGAAAGAAAGGAACAAGAAATAGGGATCATAAGGCTTGCCCAAATAATTTTAAAAGTTATCAGATAAAAGGAGATCTATAGTTGAATAATCAATAAGGGACTGAAAAGGTTTTTATGAGCATAAGTTGATTTGAAGAAGAAAAACAGAAAATTTTCTAGGTTTGTAACTTTGGTGAATATTCAACTAGAATCTAAAAAATAGGCAACAATCTATTGTAGAGTTGGGGATTTGTTGACACTAATTATGGTATTTAATGAAGAGGCTGAAATTTTAGAGAAAAGAAAGAAGCTATAATATTTCCTATCAAGGGAAACAAAATTATGTGTTGGTCTATAATGGCACCCAAGAGGGGTGAATTGGGTGTTCACAAAATTTAACAATTTTTCTAACCAATGTACTTAATTAAAAACAATCAATATAAATAAGTATAAGAAAATTGCTTAATATAAATTAATCAAACAATTGAACAATAATTTAAAGAGGATAGGGAGAAAAGAATGCAAACTGATTTATAGTGGTTCGACAAACAACTATTTCCTACGTTCACTCCCAAGATTCTTCCTAGAATTTCACTATAATTCTTCTTTCAAGGATAATAATAACCTTTGTATAATCTTTCTCGATAAATAGGAACCCTTCTTACATTCTTCTTCCAAGATGAAGAAGAACCTTAATCTTACTTGTATCACACTTAAATATAATAATATATTACCCCAACCAAATATGACTACTCAAAATATCTCACTTTATCATTTGATAACTCTAAAATTCACTCACCTAAATTGACACAATGATGCTCAATTGATTGAAAAACTCTTTGTAATGTGTGTATACAACACTTAAACCTTTTTTATGCTAAAACCAACGAGAAAACACCTATTTATAGTATTTTAGGACCCAAAATAGCAATTCAAGCCAAGAACTAGCCATTATAATGACTATTTATTGTGTCAACTAGTATGCATTTATAGCATTAGATTCACTAGGTGTTAGAATAGTAGTCGACTAGCACACATATTTTTTGACTAATACACTAACTGATAATTGCTATAAACTCACAGTACATCAATTTTGACAATTTTAACTTATATTGGTCGACCATTTATCCTAAAAACATGATTTTAACTACTTCAAATGCTCAAAACCAATTTGTCTAATCTAAATATGATTAAAATACTTCCCAAAATATCCCCTAAAGATTGTTTGAAAGAGGATTTTATATTAAAATTAAAAGCTTCAATGTCTTTTGATGAATGTAAAGACTTATGCAATTAAGTAAGATGAATGATTATACGGTGAGTCTTTTGAATCATCAAATTAACAATGTAAGATTATAAATGATAATAGAAAATGTGAAATGACCTTGATAAGCCTTGGCCTTCTTTTATTATTATTTTAATCTTCATTTCATTGGTTGCAAACTTCAACTTTTGTTTATTAACTTCATGCCATATCTTCTTGAGTTTATAGCTTCATTTTGTTCTAATATTATTTTTAATCAACATAGTAAACATGTTAGTAGTAATTATGATTTGTTATCTCAAAACATTAGTTGAAACCTCCTTTGGTTCAACAATCTCTCCTTTTTTTATGATGAAAAAATATTTTATGATAATAGAAAACAATAATAAAATTAAGCACACAAAACATAATTTAAGATAATAATTACCTCCCCTTTAATTCATACATAAAACATTATTCAATATGAAGACCATAATTCAATATCAAGAACAAAAGATCAAATAAATATTAATGAATGAATATAACATAAATTTACTCAAGCGTATCATATAAAATGTAAGAATATAAAAATAACAAAAATTACTCTCCCTAAATTTCATCACTCCTCCTGTATGTTGTCACTCCCCCTAAATCTAATATCACCAAACTTTTCTCCCACATTTTTGGAATCATTAAAAAATCCAAAAATGCACAATGCAAAGTCTTATACTTCAAGCTAACTTAGTTAAAAAGATGAATTTGATCAAGATTGCCAATCTGTCTCACAAGAGAGTGCTAATACATTTTTAAATAGTCAAAACAAAAGGTCAATTTTTACAGAGACATCCCGAATTTTGTCTAATTTAAAAAAATCCTTAATTTTGATATGATGCCTAAGTTGAAAATTTCAATTAAACACTAAAGGTAAGTTTTCACAAAATTACTCGTTAGAATTGTAACAAATAAAACATAATTGTAGTGTCCAACAAAAATGTATAATTTGTTAAGTCCTAAATTTCAAAAATAATGATGGAATAACGTAGTCAAATTTAAAATTCTAAAATGACAAATATGATGCAATCACGCTTAAAAAAACCATGTAATTTATAAAAAAGACGAGCAATATCAAGTAATCCTAAAGTTAGGGGTTTATCCAAAGAGAATATGAATTGTAAAGATCTTTAACAAAAAGAGGACAAAATTGAAGGAGGTAGCTATTTGCAATGGGGTATGGTGTTTTCCAAAGATACAAGTGACTTATCTAAGGTTTTAAGGAGCCTTAAACAAGAAAAAGAGAAAACAAAATCAAGGCAAAAGAGAGGAGGAATTAAATCATGTATACTGGTTGACTACTTAGGGAAATTGTTCGACCATGGTTAACCTTTATATATCAACCAAATATGTCATAAGTTAATTGTCTTCCATGAAAGAGATATTGGGCAATCATTGAAGGGCATTGGTTAACCAATGAGAGGTTGTGGTTGACCTTTATATATTGATCAAATATATCATAAGTTAATTATCTTCCATGAAAGAGATATTGGTCAAGTATTGAAGGACATTGGTTGACCAATGAGACTGTGTAGTTGACTAGATAAGCAACCAAAAACCAACAAACTCACTGAAAAGCAAAAAGGAGCAAATTTTGAAGATACTGTTCTACCACACTAAGATAATGTTTAACTAGTTAACTAGATAACTTAAGGATTTGTCTTTAAAACTCAAATTAAAGCATCTATTAAAACACATATTAAACAAGTAAATATCAATAAATAAAAACTGTGATCATATAAAGAGCCTTGTCAAAAATAATTTTCCTCTAATTAAAAAAGATTTATCCTTGTTCAAAAACTTGGAGAAATAATAACTCAATTGATGTAAATTCTAACTTAGTGACCTCATTTTGCATATAGTCTCTCATCTAAGGTTCACACTCTAAAAAAAATACCTTATTCATAATTCAACCTTAAATAATCATCACTAAGGATTTATACTAAAAAAGACACACAACATAAGTAATAACATATTTTAAAGTAAAAATTAATAATTACCTTACGTTGAACATTATTTATAAGAGATTTAAGTGAAGATTCTTCTTGAATTCTCTATCTATTAGTGGCTTCTCATCCTTCTCATCATCCTCACTTGGTTTAACAATTTAAGAAGTCTTGATGGTTAATTTTAAGAGTTAAATTCTTCATATCCTACAACAACATCTTCAAGATTTTTTTTGGAGGCAAGAATATATTCATCAAGAGAAAAAGATATAAATTCTAAAAATAATGTTCAATCTCTCCTACATACCATTTGCTCTTTCTTTTATAATAGCCTTATAAAGCTAGGTAATTAATGTATTTTAGGAACCCAACTAAGCTTGGTTGCTTGATTGTTTGGTTCCTTCTTCTTTTCAACTGACAATTGAAAAGGTTTACTTAACATCAAGTTGCTTAACATCCTTTGTTTGATAAAGTAAAATATATCAATATGTCCAAACTTACCATAAAAATGATATACCATATTATATGACTAATGATGATGCGTAAATGCATTGCTTGGAATTCTTTGTGTGTATGAATAATGAGGAAGTTTTCTTTAGACATTAAATGTGTTAATTGGTCCCTTAGGATGGTGAAAAGTCCTACTATGATTATATGTATGATGGCTATGAGTGAAGGCATGATGCATGCTTTTATTGGGGTATGAGTGAGTTTGCATGTTATCATAAAAATTATGTCTATTCTTCCCTTCAGAGTATTGAACTCTATGCCTAGGTTGTGAGTCATTTATGAAAGCATGATGTTTGCTCTTAAGTTGTAACTTAGTGAACGTTTTCTGAGCATGTGTATGTTTAGATGTGAATGCTCCATGCTTATTTTCTAATTCTAGGCAATGGTTTTTCACTATGTAAATGTTTTCCTTTAACAAAGGTAATTTTAGTGTTGGAAACACTTTCACATTTATGTAAAAGTCCATGCTTATCATTAAAACTCTATCGAACTCCTAATATGTTTTTAAGTTTCTCACTTCCTTTTGTAAATTTAGATAAAAATTCCTTAAGAGCATCAATTTTCTTTTTCAATGTTTCATTCTCACACCTTAATGCATCTAAGCATGATTGTCATCAATAATCACATTTTTGGATGCTTTAATTCTATGTAATTCACTTTTCATCTTTTCATTCTCACTTATGCATGCATCCAACTCTTTTTTAAGTTTGTTAAGTTTGGAAGACAATTTCTTCCTTTTCTTACTCATGATTTCTAAAATTTCTACTAATTCATCATATGTCAAGTCAACATCACTTCATTATAAGAATTAGGGTTAAATGTTACCTCATCATTATTCATAGTGGTAAAGCATATATGAGCTATCTCTTCTTTTGAATGCTCGCTATCAAATTCATTTGTGTCATCCTAAGTTGATGCTTTTAAAAGATTTATGTTTTAAATCATTTTACCTTTCTTGAGGTCCTTTCTTTTGAATAATTTCTTCTTTAAGAACTTCTTGAATTTTCTAATGAGTATGCTAACATCTTTTTCTTTGCTATCACTAGTTGATGTCTCTTCATCTTCGCTTGAATCTTCTTTTGAGGCTTTAAATGCTAAATTATTTTTCTTTGAAAGCATGATCTCTTTTTGTGTCTTTTGGAGCCTCATTTCGCATGTTAGGAGAGATTTAATAAGTTCCTCTATTGGTAGTATTGTTAGATCCTTGACTTGTTGTATAACTGTCAATTTAGCTTCCTACATCTTTGGAAGTGACCTAGGCAACTTTCTTACCAATTCAACATTAGTATAGGTCTTTCCAAAACTTTTAAGATCATTAATAATAACAATTAATCTAACATATATGCTAAAGATGCTTTCATTACGCTTCATTTGAAACAATTTATATTGATGTGTTAGCATGCTTTACTTTTCTCTCCTTAACTTGATTTGTGCCATCATCAATAATTTCTAAGTTATGCCAAATTTCATAAGCCGTTTCATACATAAAAACTTTATTAAATTCATTTCTTCCTAAAGCACAAAATAGGATATGTACGGCCTTATTATTCAAGGATCCTAATCTCCTACCTTGCGGTTCCCATTCTTCATTTAATTTGGGTACTATTTTGTTATTTACAATTTTTACAGGAATAAAGAGACCATTAGAAACTATTTCCTGTAAGTCAAACACTTGCGAACGTTAGAAAGAATCTTATCATAGTTTTCTAATACAGATGATCATTGCCATTAAAGAAAGGTGGTATACTAATGCTTTTTCTCTTTTGGTTGATTGATGATGATGATGCTCTTAAATATGCTGTTACAACCTTTGCTATACAATTTCGTTAGAAATGCTATCCTAATAGGCCTGCTCCTATATCACTTATTAGTCCTTAATGGCACCCAAAAAGGGGAATGACTTTGGTGTTCTCAAAATTTAACAATTTTTCTAACCAATGTACTTTGTTCAAAACATTCAATTTAAATGAATATGAGAAAATTGCTTCATATAAATTAATTGAACAAAAATTTAAAAAGGATAGGAAGAAAAGAATGTAGACCTATTTATAGTAGTTTGAAAAACAATCCTTGCATATATCCAGACTCTTTATAGAATTCTATTATAATTCTTCTTTCAAGGCAAACAATAACCTTTGTATACTATTTCTTGATAAAAAGAAACTCTTCTTATAATCCTCTTCCAAGATGATGAGGAACTTCAATCTCATTTGTATCACACCCAAATACAATAATATATTGCCCTAACCAAGTATTACAATTCAAAATACCTCACTTTATTACTTGATAACTCTAAAATGGCTCACTCACACAAATATGATGCAATGATTCTCAAATGATTAAAAAACTCTTTGTAGCATAGGTATACAAAACTTAAAAACCAATAAAAAAACACCTATTTATGTTGTCTTGGGTCCAAAATAGTCATCGGAGCCAAGAACTAACCATTAGAATGACTATATAGAGTGCACTAGTTGACCAGTATGCATTTACAATGCCGGATTTACTAGTAGTTGGAATACTAGTCAACCAACACATATTGTTGACTAATATAGGAAAGCGATCGACCAATACATAAACCAATGTTGCAAACTCATAGTACAATATAGGTTGACCAATCACCCTAAAAACATGATTTAACAACTTTAGATGCTCAAAACCAATTTGTTTAATCCAAATATGATTCGTTCACTTCCCATAATATTTCCCAAAGATTATTTGAAAGATCAGGAGGCTTTTATATGAAGATTAAAAGATTCAATGCCTCTTGATGAATGTAAAGACTCATGCAATGAAGTAAGACGAATAATTGTGCATGGTAAGCCTTTTGACTCGTCACATTAATAACAAATAATAATACAAAATGTGAAATGACCTTGATGAGACTTGGTCTTCTTTTGTTCTTATTTTGATATTCATTTCATCGATTATAAACTTCAACTTTTTGATATTAACTTTATACCTTATCTTTTTAAGTTTATGACTTTATTTTGTTCTAATATTACTTTTGATCAAAATAATAAAATCATTAGTGGCAATTATGTTTTGGTATCATCAAAACATCAATTGGAACCTCCTTTAGTTTAACACAATGTATATTTATTGAAAAGAGGACTAAGATTGAAGCCTCAAAACATCAAAGATGAGAATACATACGAAGTATAAACAAAATGCATCAATTTTTCAAAATAAAATTTAAGGAATTATCAATGTTTTTGTTGGGAATGATATTGTGTGAAGTAAAAACATAAGATAGAGATGCATTTCTTAAAATGACAACATTTGCTAATTTTCCGTTTTAGAAATTGAAGACATGTGATAAGAGTTTATTGGCTAAAAAGGAAGTCAAATGGAACACCAACTTAACCTATCAAATAAAACACAAATTCAAAACATATTGGCCTCCCTTTTAGGTTTTATGAATAGTTAAGAACTAAATCTACTTTAAATAAATAAGTTGTAATTGTCTTAATATCAAGGGTTGATATGAAGTTGATTTTCTGGTAAATAAAGTCCTTCAGTATTATAAATTAACAATTAGGATGAATTCATACCACCATCAAAGACCTATATTTTTCAATATGTATTACATTAATATTGACTAATAATATAGTTTCACAATACGACGACATGTGGCAGGTGACAACAGAGACTAAAATTTGTCTATACCTTAAAACATAATTTGATTTAAATTTATCTTTCTAATCTCATTCATCTAGTGAGTATAACTTATGATCATCTCTCTAAAGTAGGCAAACCCAAACGTATTGGGAAAATTTTCTCGCTTCTTCCTACTTTTACGAAACACTTTGTTTTATCATATCTTCATTCAATAACTTCTTCCTCTTTTTACAAAACACTTTGTTTTACCAAAATTTCATTTGATCGCTTCTTTACTTTCAACATTATTTTTGTGTCTTTTTCCTTACGTTTAACACAATTTATTGTATCGTTTTAGTGATAATCTTATAATACTTGATTTTTTAACAAAATATGCAGTATATGCTTTAGTTGATTTCCTTTAGCTTCTTCTAAATTTTCCAATGATATAAAAATTAGATCGAACAAGCTGGTTTGACCGAATTAAGCACTAACCAAATTTTCAGTTTGATTTTTAGTTTAATTTTTAAGAGTAAAAATCGACCGGTTAAATAACTTCTAAACTGTGAACCAGACTAGTTTTTTTTTTCCTTTTGCCAAATCAAATAAAATTCACCCTCAAACCCATCTTCGTTGGTTTTGACTCGGTTGTTAAAAAAAGAAACTAACATATACCCAAATGAGAAGGCATGATGGAGAACACACGCATACCATAGAGTAGAAACTTTACTAGTCTCCATTAACAGACCATCACCTACAAGCTTGAAGAAGAGAACATAACCTGTAAAGAAAATAAATAAAGAGATAGAACAACCATGAGAGAGGAAATGAAAGGGAGGGAGAGAAACAATGTCTTTGGTATGAAAGACGAACAAATGAAAAGGAAACCTATTGTGAAGCTTTTAAGAGAGTGTCAATCACCTTTTGTGAAAAAACAAGACACACTTTGAAAAATCTAATCATATCCAATGTTTGAATATGATTTAAAATTATTTGATAAAGTTTCAAAGTTTTAAAACTGTTGTTAGCTACAGACAATAAGTGTTGCTCTTTAGTTCGTACTAGGCTTGGCTAGGTAGACATGGACATGCTTGGGTTTTTCTATTTTTTTTAAGGACTTGATGTTTGCATATGTTAAATGAAGCGACTCCCATTTGAGTTGACTAGAAGAGCTTGTTGAGTACTTCTTGACATATGGCAATAAGGCGTTCACTTAGTAAGTAACTAATGATAACATTTAATAGTGGTAACATCATGTTCCCTTGTAATTGAGATCAAATCTTTTATTTTCTATTATGGTGTTTTTATCATATTTTATTAAATTTCATCCACTTATTTATGTAGAGCCCACATAAATATATTAATGAGATTTAATAAAACAGGTTTAGAACAGAGTAACTGGAACAAAAGATTTTACGTGCTTATAATTTTGACCTAAGAACTCTATCTTATCCCTGATGCAATTCCCAATTCCCAATTCCTAATGATTAATTATTAAGTATTCTTTATACTTCTAAAAATGCAAATTATGAAGTTATATGACTTGATCTAGGCAAGACAAATTGAAATATATTCTATGCAAAATGCTTTATGACTAATTTTTTGCAATTGTTATTGATCGATAATAAATAATAATTTTTTCATTTAATAAGATTGGTCACTGACTATCATCAATAATTGGTCATATGGTTGAAAACTTCCTATTTGATTTAAAAAATTTTAAAAAATCTTTTAATCTTTTAAAGAATAGCACTAAAAATTATTAATTAGTAATTTATTATAAATAATTAATTTTATTTAGGATAATTTAAAAAGGTGATATTAAAAAAATTATTAATTAGTAATTTAGTATAGATTATAATTTTGATTTTTATTGTTATTTTAAGTTTTATATTAGACTTAGATTTAGCTTGAATTATTATTTTTGATTTCTTATTAGTTTACTATATAATAATAGATATTGATGTTGATTATTTATAAATTATAAAATTAAAATATTTTATGACTAATTATTAATGATTATTTATAAATCACTTTATTATAAATAATTAAAAAATTTTCTGAGCTAGTAAAATTGATCATGTATCACCACTGTCCAGTTGAGTCGAAAGAACAGGTGGCTTATGACTAATTATTACTAAGTTCCTACTCACGTTTCTTTCTTTCTTTCTTCTTATACAAAAACAAAGGAAGTAAAAAAGGTGTTTGTTTTTATTTTTATTTTGATTTTGTTTTTATATTTACTTTTAATTTTCTGTTTTTATTTTTAAATTCAGAAAAAAATCTGTTTGTTTAAATTTTAGTTTTAGTTTTTGATTTTGGTTTTTTCAAATTTTCAAAAATTATGAAAACTATAAAAAATATTTTTTGTTTCATGTTTTTGTTTTTTATAGTCTGATTTGTTATTATTTAATATATTATTTAATTATTTACATTTAATAAAAATTATGAATAATTTAATTCAATATTATATATTTAATAAATTAAAATTAATTATCAATAAAAATTGTGAATAACTTAATTTTATTTAATTTTTATAATTAAATTATATGTAATTAAAATTTTATAATTATTAATAAATATAATTAAGTTTAAAATATATAAATATTCAAATAAAATTTAATTTATAATTAAAATATATTTTAAATAAATATTAATTTTTAAATAAAATATTAATTTTTAAATTATTTATTTTATTAAAATAACATAATATTAAAATAAATATTGTATAAGATATTAAATAAATTTAATTAATTAAGAATAATTTATTTTTAAATTTTATCTAATATGTAATTATTATTGGTGATAAAAATATAATTATATTAATATTATAACTAAACATATTTTTATTTTTATTTTAAAAATACAAATAAAAGTTAAAAATAAAAACTGAAGACTTAAAAAAAAAAAGAGAGAGAAGTAGAAGCGGCCTAAGTTACTTTTGATAACGTCTTGAACAACAAGCACTGCAGTGGAGTCTGGTGGTGTGGATGCTCAATCGTATGACTTTTGCCAACGGGGTAATCAAAAGCAACTTTTTTAAAGATTAAGTTTTGAGCAAAATGGGCTTTTCATGTCCCCTTCAAGACCTCCATCGCTGCTTCTCTATCTCCAAGGTCTTACTTTTTTCTTTCTCTGCCTTTTTTTTTCTCCCTCTTATTATATACCTTTTGTCTTATTGAATTTGAGGGTGGCAGTGCAACGAGAATCTGCTTCATCATGGTTCGTCTTCAAGGCCCAGATACTTATTTGGCAGGAACAGAGAAAGCAGAGCTATTAGTATTCTACCCATTAACGCCTTATCTGTTGAGACTCCTCCCTTTCCTCTCTTTCACACTCGCAAAGTCGAAGAATCTCCTTCTGAGGTAAAGCAACTCTTCCCTTTACAATTAGTTGCTTTTCCTTGTCTTCAGACGAACACTAGCAACTAAGCCGTAAGCGGAGAATTTTTATTGCTGTGGCAAGTAAAGTTTGAATTAAGTGGTGGAATCCGGAAAAGGTGGTAAATTTGTTACCCATTTCATTTAGGAATTTTTCTTGATCCTGTTGATAAAAAACATGACAATTTTTATTCTATTTTTTTCAATAATAAATTTCATTTAGTGCGGTTCATCACCATGTGGCATTACTTCGATTTTTACTTCGTCTTACTCTTCCTCAACAGTTGGAGCCAGTCGATCCTGATTTTTATAGGATTGGCTATGCTCGAAGTATGCGTGCCTATGGAATTGAATTTAGGGAAGGTCCTGATGGGTTTGGAGTCTATGCTTCCAAAGACGTGGAACCACTTCGCCGTGCCAGGGTCAGTTTCTTTTCTACGAAAAAAAAAAATTTGTGTACATGGCTGCAAAGTATGCCATATTTTCATTTCAGTGAACCACTAGTTTGTACGATCTCTTCCAAAGAGTTGGAACGCATTAATAACTACTTGATTGCCTTACCTATACTGGATTGATTTGGAAAATTGTCCATTTGAGTGACTCTCTGTTGTTTTGCACTTGAATGAGCAGTTGATTATGGAAATCCCGTTAGAGTTGATGCTCACTATTAGCAAGAAGCACCCCTGGATGTTTTTCCCAGATATAATACCAGTTGGTCATCCAATATTTGATATTATCAACTCTACCAATCCAGAGGTACTGCCTTTCTATATGCGACATAAAAGTTACTTTGGATGTCTATTGCTACTTCACATGTTCCATATTATTATGCTTGTTGCTTTGATTTATCAATTCCAACTTGGTTGATGAATATATACATCTCTTATTTTATGATAGTCACAGACCTATTTTACTCTTTTCTCCTTCTGATGTTGTACTGTTGATCTCTATGCTTATGTACTGTATCTCTGTGACACAGACAGATTGGGACCTGAGATTAGCATGCCTTCTCTTGTATGCATTTGATTGCAATGACAACTTTTGGCAATTATATTGTGACTTCTTACCCAGCTCAGATGAGTGTAGTAGCTTGCTTCTTGCCACAGAGGTGTGTAGAAAACGTTTAACAGTATATTTTTTACATCTTATGTAAGTTTGGATTTTGTTTTCTGCGGATTTTTTGTATCATCAAATTGCCTTTCACGTATTATATTGAGTCTCATGTTGTTCCTTTTACCTACTCAGTTTAAAATGTTAACAGGTCAACAGAAAGCTGACTCTTATTAAAATGAATAGTAAATCTATTACCTCGAGTTTTTACATCAAATTAAGATGTTCATTTTATGCTTTAACTTGCATCAAACAAGTTGCTCTAGCTAGTGAATTTTGATGATTCTTGAGTTGTTCTGGCTGCTTTACGCGTATGTGTGGGCACATTGTAAATCTCACCAACTGGTTTGAAACACAGACATGCTTGCATGCATATGATCCTATTTAGCCTTTTATACAGGCTTGACCAGCTCAAATCTAGAAAATCTTTTTTCATTAAATGAGTTTGATGTAGAACTTCAGTATCAATGATTACTGATGAGCGTTCAATTACTATACCTTGTTCCAATGTTGTTATTTTTTTTTCCCAGCTTTGTTAATCTAAAATATAGAAGACTTGTTCCAGTGTAACACCTTTGCTTCACATCTGTCTTGCATTTTCTATTGTAATAGGGGGAACTTTTGGAGCTGCAGGATCAGAATCTTGCATTAACCATGAGAGAACAGCAGCATCGAGCCATGGAATTTTGGGAAAAGAACTGGGTATGAATTGCCTAGATTCATGCATAACTTGTTTCAAGAAATGCCTCTAAATACAGTACCATCTTAGTAACAAACTATTCGTCTTGGATCACACAGCATTCTGGCGTTCCCCTGAAAATAAAGCGCCTAGCTCGTGATCCTGAGAGATTCATGTGGGCACTTAGTATGGTACAATCACGGAGCATTAACATGCAAATGAGAATCGGTGCTTTAATTCAAGATGCAAATATGCTAGTGCCATATGCTGGTAAGCTTATATTCGATTGAATTCTTTTCGGCGATGGTTGTCCATTCTTTGAAGAGTGTGATTCAGAAAAATCATCTCCTTGAAGCATGTCTTTTGTAAACATGGATTGAATTTTCATGTAATTTATGGTCAATATGTGGCCCATTTGTATGATTGTTAACTCATAGCTACACAATAGTAAGGTCGAAGTGTTAAGCATTTTTTTTCTTATGGCCCGTGCCTCTTTTATCATTAGTTACCGTTTTTCTCTTTTCTTGACTGTGACTGTTGATTGATAGATAGAAAGATTATTTCATTCACAGACATTTTTTGGGGGGATTAACAACCCTTTTGGTAATTTTGTCTAATTTTTCCAATATGTGAGGTAACTAAGTTATATGCTGCAGACATGCTGAATCATTCCTTTGAGCCAAACTGCTTTTTTCATTGGCGATTCAAGGATCGGATGCTTGAGGTGATGATAAATGCGGGGGAACATATTAAAAAGGGTGAAGAGGTAATGTACAATATGCTTGTGATGAATTATGACTCCTTCATTTCTATGCCAATAGAAAGCCTGAGAATCTGTGAATAATATTTGTTAAGAATTGAAAAGTGGATTGGAACCTGCTTTTTTAGAATCTATTTAGAGAAAAGCTCATAATTGAGGAACTTTTGACATTCCCTCTTTTCTAAATCGGCCCTTATGCTTATTTTTTTGAAGAGTACGACAGCTGTGAAATAGCTGAATGTTTGAATCTTCTATTTGCAGCTTTAGAAAGTCATTTTAAGTGTCCTAGCAATTGGCTGAGCATCAGTTTTCTCCAATTTCCAATTTAAATCTTCTGATTCTAAAATTTATTCTGTTGATTGATTGGAAGTTAGATAATTATATTATCAGGTCATCTTGACTTGTGATCTTAATATCCTGTTGGTCCCACGAATTTTCTACAGTTGACTGTCAATTACATGAATGGCCAAAAGAATGACGTAATCATGCAAAGATATGGTTTCTCATCATCTGTGGTAATCTCTCAGCTTTCTCCATTGGAAATGGAAATGATTTCAAATGCCTGTTCTCTAATTCTGCTTGATTGATAGTGAATTGTTCTATACTTGATCCCGCTCTTTCTTTTTCTTGGTTGGGAGCTTTATTTATCTGGTTATTGAACTGCCTTTGGCGCCTAATTGAAACTTAATAAGAAGAATAGAACTAGCTTGAAGATATTATGGACATTTGAAAAAAATCAGTTGTTGCTTCTGTCTTGCTTATTCATTCTTAGCTTTGTTTCCATTCATTTGAATCATATTCTCTTTATGATAGATCTCTTGACACAAAGTTGTGTCTGACATGATGATATTGCAGAATCCTTGGGACGTAATCCAGTTCTCTGGCAATGCACAGATTCATTTGGATTCCTTCCTCTCAGTGTTCAATATCTCAGGCCTCCCTGAGGAGTACTATCACAACAGTAGGGGACATTTAGATTATTAGAGAAATAGTAGTCCATATGACGTTTTAGCATTTGTATGTGATGAAAACTCTGCAAATTTTGGGAACAGGTGAGCTATCGGGCATCGGTGACATCTTTGTTGATGGGGCAGTCATAGCAGCAGCTAGAACATTGCCAACTTGGTCGGATGGAGATACACCTCCTGTCCCGAGCATAGAAAGGAGAGCTGCCAAGGAGTTGCAAGAAGAATGCTATGAGATGCTAGCACAATTTCCTACCACCTCCCAGGAAGACCAGAAACTACTTGGTAGTCCTCCAACTTTTTACCTTTGTCAGACATGGTTTTATGGAGTAGTTTATGACTATACCACCACTTCCTTCGTTCTACAGATTCAATGCCAGAAGCAAGGACCCTTGAATCCGTCATCAAGTATGTAGTACATCCCTAAGCATTATTTTGTCCAATTAATTTCTTTAGCGTAAAATTTACAATCTGGATGTTGACACAGATATAGGCTGAACCGGAAGCTGTTCATTGAGAAAGTCATCCAGGCATTGGAGATGTATCAGGAGAGGATATTGTTCTAAGCACCCATTCTTCCATTAAACCCTTTGATAAGAGAAATGGAATGATATGGTGTTGATTAATTTTCAAAGTAATTACTTGTCATGTTCCAATTCAAATAATATCTATGATGAAATCTTAAATGTAGGTAAGTTCCTTAACGTCAACAACTTTTGTTTAAACAAAATTTTGTATTACTCTTTAAAGTCAGATAATCACTAATTTTAAATCTTGTATTTAAATAAATAAATATGGCTTGGTGAATGTATATTAAGCTTAAAATTAATTTATAAACACTTCAGTGTATTTTACTTTTTATATCAAACTGCACTTGTGGACAATAATCAAATAAACGGTTGGATTAGGACGGGCACGACTTGCAAACTGAGTGCATAAGAAAAAAAAATACCCTATAAAAGTTGCATAAAAAGCATAAATTGTGGCATCAGCATAAATCTATGTAGCTATTCAACAACTTGGGCCGATAACTAAAAAAATTCAATCCCATTAGTGGCTAGGTGCGGTGCATCTATTTTGTTCTGCAATTTAAGATCCGACCATTCTTTCAGGTGGTCACTGGAACTTTAATCTCTGTGGTTAACCTCAGTCAGGTTATTTGCTTTACGCTGCTTCTTCCTTCTCTTTGTAGTTTGTAAGTCAGTTGTTTGTCAAATGTCACGATTGTTGATGTCGTACTCATTGTTTCTTGACATTTTTTATATAATTATTTGTTCGTTTGAAGTGAAATTTGGTGTCCTTGTGTCGGAGAATTAAAGGTGGGTAGAGGATGAGTAGTGGCGGCCTGAAGAGTATAGTGGCTGCGGCTGTCACTCAAAGAGTGGCAGAGGCAAGGGGGAGGATATTCGGGCACATACTTAACCCAATAGGGAAGAAATCAGCCCACAAGATTTTGAGGAAGAGTATAATTGGTGACAAAGTTGCTCAGTGGTATCCCTATGACATACGGAAGGACGATCCCTTAGTCATGGCTCGCTTGCAACAGGAGTAAGCCCCATGATTCCCTTTCTTTTATGCGCTTATCTCTGATTCTCTAAAAACGTTTCATTTAACTTTTGAAGGTTTTTGGTGGTTTCAAACATCTGACTGTGAGTTACTCGGCTAATTTTGAAAAAGACTCTTGCTAGTGGAAGGCTTTCTAAATATTTGATTTTCCAGCAAGGAAGCAACACCCCTTAATTATTTGTATGGGAGATGGTCTTGCGTTTTCTCAATTGGAGTACTAAGTATATCGTGTTGTGCCCCAGGAGACAGTAAAGCTGGAAATATGGAAACTGGGAAAGTTTTGGTGGTGGAAAGGATGTCCATAACTATAAGCTCTCTCCCTTTGCAATGCAAGAAAATTTCCCCTGGTTTTTGTGGGGTTATTAGTCATCAGATACTTCAAATTGGATAGATTTCCGCATATGTGCAACGATCAATTTATGATAGAATTGTAGTTTTATTGAAAAAGCTCATGTAGAACCTCGGGTGTTTACTCCGTTGCTCTGGGCATGCTGAAGTATATATGTCCTTGAAATGTTGATAGAAGGTAGAACATCCTAGGTCTTCTATTGGAGGCTTCAATCTGTCAGGGGACTTGAAATAGTATTCAGCAGAAAAATAATTCCATTGCCGAAAAAATTGAAAGCCTCTTGCTTTCTAGTTCAATCACTTTTTGCCGAGAAACTTCCTTGCCATTTATATTAATTCCTATCTTCAAACATAAGTATATATGTTTTTATGCATGTATATTTATGTTTTTGAGTGCCCATTCGTGTTCCATTAGTCCAGATATATGCCTATTTGAGCTTTGTATTTTTGGCCCTTGCTATGGTAACCCAAGAAGCCAAGTTTGTTGTCGTAGTTTTTATAGGCATCTTCTGCTTCATACTTCCTTTGTGTCAGCACTTATTTCGGATTACTCTATTCCATAGAAGATGTGTAGAAGTTTGTGGAGGATGAAATCTATTAGGAGCTCTAGGCAAGGAATGTAATGAGAATCTATAATTGCTAACATAATTATCTTATTTTACTTTGGCAGGCGTTTATCTAAGCTTGAAATGTATAAACGTCGTGAAAAGGGACCACCGAAGAAGGGTCAAGGAAAGAGTGCCATGAAATGTAACAAAAGGAAATGATAGCAGGATTTGATTTGAACTTATTTTGTTATAATTAGTGCAAGTGCAGACTAAATGTATATTGAATTTGCAGTATGGAATGTTAAGTTTCATGTTTTCACTTTCTAGCCCACTAGTTAGGAATGCTACTATCAAAGATACAAATGGGGAGTTATTTTTGAGGCAGAATTTTAATTTCTTTTTTGGGGTTAAAGAAGCACAATATTAGTTGGTTCCTAAAGTTAGTTACAACTTGCAAATAAGATTTGATGACTGTCATGGAGTCCACTTCTAATCATTCAACAAGGTTTTCTCATGTTGGATAAGAATGAGGAGATTGGGTGTTTTGTAAGTCTATAAGCTATCATTACCAATGAATTAAACTAGGCTTTGGGTCTTTCATTTTATTAAGTTATAAAGAATAGAACTGTTATTATTGGGGGACGAATCAAACTAATGGAGATGCCAAGGACAAGTTTGCTGAGAATATAAGACTTTAGGCACAATAATAAGTTAAACTGCGTCTGAATCCGAGTTTTTTTTTTTTTTTTTTAAATGATAGGTTGAAGTTTGACTTTGAACTCATTCGGATGTTGAGTATACTGGAAATGGTCGAACATGTTTGATGGACTGGATTTTGAGCTTTTGAGACTTAAATTGGCCTGATCTGGCGTGAAACCATACATATGGGAATTAAAGATTAGTTATGTTTAGTTATGTTGTAAATCATTGATGATGGACTATTACGTTTGAAAGAACCAGGCTGTAGTTGGATGGATAGAAATTTAAGCGCTACCAACCTCTGAAATCAGACTAAATTTTCATGTACCCTACACCTAACAGCTTCAAACAATACCAAAGATGATAAAATTCCAGTTCATTCCTGTCAAGGAGAAAATGGCATGTTGCCCAGAAACGCCGAGGGCTTTTCATCACCAATAGTCCCCACAGGAACATGTCCCGTTCTTGAAATGATGAAACCTCCTTACATCTCTCAGGACAATTTCTCTGTCTACTATCTTTGAGATAAATTTAGAAGCAGTATGGCAGTCGTTGCAAACTCTAAGGTTCTTGACAACTCTAATGGTTTTCCCCGGAGGAGTATTGAGGATACCAAAAGCTATTGCCAGTTTTTCGCTGTGCCCACATAATAAAGTTTCCTTCTCTTCGTCATCAACATTGTGAAGTACACAAGAAGTATCAGGCACGTATCCTTCCTTCTTCATTCTTTCTGACAGTGAGTCGAGGAACGTGTGGAGCTTCTCACTTTGGGGGTGTGATAAATCTCCAGCTAAAAACTTGTGTACTTCATCTCCATACTCGATCCAACTACAGCCTGGTTCTTTCTTTACTCCCAGATCTTTCATC
>JANQAP020000582.1:3630554-3643169 GCA_026874005.2 Erythroxylum coriaceum
TTATTATTATTATTATTATTATTATTATTATTATTATTATTATTATTATTATTATTATTATTATTATTATTATTTATCTAGAAATAATTAAATCCTATATAATATTATGCTTTGAGTTTTATGATACTGCAAATGACTTTTGGTGTAGGAAGAAGCAATTTCTGAGAAATAAATAAAGTAATGAAGGAGTTAAATCAGTAGCAAATGCAAAGTGATATAATGCTTTATAATGTAATGTGTTTGTTATAAATTGATAAAATATAGAAAGTAGTACAATATATAAGCAAAAATTTAAAACCATACACCCCTAAGTGAGGACGCCCGTGACACATAAACAATTTAAAATTTTAATTGTAAATTAAAAATAAATATTTTAATTATAAATTTTGTTAATATTTTAATTAATTAGAATAAAGAAAAAAAAGTCAAGGTAACACCGGTCAGTGTCTTTAGAATCTCAAGTTAACCTAAGAAATCACGACGGTTTTTTCTTCTTCTTCTTCCAGTGATATTTTTCGACAGTCGTTCTCTCATCTGCTCCTTCGACTGAGATTTGTTCTTCAGTGAACGAGTAGTTGAAAACCCCATGTGTCAGAATCCTCCATTTCTTCAGATCTAAAGTTGAGACTTCAGATCTTGAGTTGAATCGTTGCCGTCTTCTGTGGTTTGTTTTGTGATTTTTGCACAATTTAACGTCATTATGCCTCCAAGATCTAGAAAATCTGACGAAACCATCCTAGTTGAGGTCATAGGGCACAATGCTGCAGATATTGCAGCATATTATGGTGCCCCTTTTTCCATTTTTTTCGAACAAAGAAGGTGTTAGGTATGCTATTATAAAGAATAAGATCATTCAAGTACCAACATATTTTAATTTTGATGTGCTAGAACAAATAGGGCTGAAAGATAAATTTTTGACATTTTGTGAGAGAGGTCAACGAAAACAATTTGTGCATATTAATTACCCTGTTTTCCCTGAACTGACATTATACTTTTTCACTTCTTTGAGGTTTGAATCAATCAAACCTAAAAAATTTTGTTTTAGATTACGAAGCCAGGCTTACTCCTTAGATGAGAAGTTGTTACAATAACTATTTGGTTTTGCAAAGGCACAGGTAGAAGATGGCCATCAACTATTCTCATTTACTATTTATTGGAAATTTTTAACTGACTTGCTTGAATATAATCCTCATAATGCATCAAATGTAAACATTCTTAGTCCGGAACGGTTACTTTTGCATAAATTCATTTGTTCTGCTGTTTTTGGCAAAAGTCAAAGTAATAAATGCTCCATTAAGGAGTTGTTTTTATTATGGTGCATCGATATGAAAGGCATAAGCCTAACATGTTCTCTCATATTTCTCAAACTTTAATCCAATTAGTGGGAAGAAAGGGAAAGAGTTTAGGAATGAGGTATTTAGCCACTGATTTAGCTCAACATTTTCATATTGATCTTAGCGAACTAACCTTTATTGCTTCTAAGTATTTTGATCCGTCGTACTTAAAACATATGGAGATCATAGAACACCACAACATGCAGCTCCAAGATCCTCAAACATGTACGACAGTGAAGCACAGGTTTTCAAGTGGAGCTTCAAGTTCCAAAGTTGAATCTTTAGATCATTTTCATCAAGTGAGGGGGAACAACACCAGGAACCTGGTTAGGCCAGAGTTTACATACTCTTGGCTGAAAACAATAGAAATACACAACAGCAACTGAATCAAATGAATCAGTAAATACAAAAGATAGCCCAAGATTTGCAACACGAGAGCGACAAAATTCACAAGTCTTGGGAGATATAAGGACTGCACATGCCGTCTCCAACCCCATCACCTCCACCATCTCCATAAGTTTTCTTAAATCCCTCTTTTACTGTTTTTGTATTTATTTCTTTGTATTGGTTACATTGTGGTATCTGTTATAGGTTACATATTAGATTACTAGTTGTAGGTTTATCATTTTCCCTACACTTCAATCTTTGAGATAGAAATTGTTGCCTTCAAATTCTATCATAGTAGTCAAAATTAGGATTGAGTGACATGCTTGAAGATTCAATTAGGTCACTTGGAAAGAAAGTGAACCATACAGATTGGCTTGAGTAGTTAGTTACATAAGTTTACTCTAAATTTGATATTTGAGTGATTAGGTTATGAGTAAAAACATGATGGTTTTTCATTTGAGCTTAAGTGAGGACTTAAGCCTATATGAGTCTATTTCATAATCATATCATTTCTGTGATTGTATGACACTCCCATAAGTAGTAACCCTAGAACTTGCCTTGAACCAATTTAAATCTACAAGATGCATGCTAATTAGAAGTGATTAAGGCCCTCGTTCTTTTAGCCCTTGACTTAAATGACCAACCTATGTCATTGTCACTTATAAATCCCTTCAAGCCTTTGACCTTTGTTTTCCTGGAAAACACCTCATTTTAAACCTCAAACCTCATTACCTTACCCTATCATAAGGATTAATAGAGTGTTAAGTTTACATTAGTTTGGAATTTTTTATTAAATGAGAAATGCAAATGAAATCCTTTAAGCAACTTTCTTCGTACTTCTACTGTTACAGGACATAACATGTAGCTGCTAATGTTAGTTTTTATTTCTTTATTGTTTTGAAAAAAAAGAGAAGAGACAAAAAAAGAAAAAAAGAAAACACAAAAAATAGAAAAAAGGAAAAGAATAAGATACAATAGTATCAATAAGTGTACAATAGTTAGTTATATCCATTTGCATATCTCAGAAATAGTTTTGTCTCCCTTTGCATATTTAGTATTCTATAAGTGCTTTTGATAGCCGTCAAACTCCTTTTCACAAACCTTAAACCCCATCCCCACTACAATCCTGAGCAAAGTCCTTTTGATCTATTTGTGCATGTAATCACAGTGGAAAAAAATTGGTGTACTTACAAGCCTATGGTGGTGTACTTTCTTATAGGAAGTCTTGAGCGAAGCACTTAACTTAAATACTAAAGTGAAATGAGTGAATTCCGTAAGGAAGATCCATTTTGAGTTTATGCTTCCCTATGATCGATAGTGTCATAATTTGAGTGTGTTTGTGTATGCCGATGAAAATTAGTTATGTTGTATGTAGTAATTGGACATACGAGTGGCCAAGCTTTGAAATATTGCATGCTCTTAATCCTTGTGATGATGAATTGATAGAGTGGATTGGTGGTGTTTCATTTTGTTTCAACTTTATTTCACCATTAGCATCTTTTCTTGATGTTTGAAGTATTTATTTGTTTCTTTACATTATCTACTCTTTCAGGGTAGTTTTCGAGCTTATTTTTATAAGATGGATTGATACACTTTCTTCATGAATTGTGCAAGTATCAGATTTGCATATGTAGATGTGGTAGATGTGATTGAATGGCGCCATTGCGCAAACTTAGAAAATTCAGATACCAATTTATTCTGGAGATGAAGGACAATGTATGAGGAGGTTGCAGTTCAAATTTTAAGTCAGTCTGAGGTCCAGGGAGGAACTTATGAACAACAACTGCATTGTGCAACTACAAGAAGAAAACGTGTCTGTAAATCAGTTTTTTGGTTATTGTTTTACCTTTATTTTGGTCTTTACAAGAACAAAGCACAAAATAATATCATCAATACAATTATTTTCACCTTTTCTATTTCTTTTCTATCATTCTATATTTTATTATCATTCTATGTATTAATTATTAATTATTAACAATTAATTATTACTTATGTTATTATTAACGATAGTGACAAATTTATTTTTATTTTTAATTTAATAAATGTAAAACATAATTAATTAATTAATTAAAATATAACTAATTATTTAATTAAAATATAATTACATATAATTAAAATATAATCAATTAATTAAAATATAATTAATTAATTGATTTATTAAAATATGATTAATTGATTAATTAATTATTACTTACGTTATTATTAATTATTTACTATTCTTAAGTATATTAATTATTAACATTATTAAGAACACTATTAATACATTTTTAATTAATAAATTATTAACATTATAAATAATATTTAATTAATTATTCACAACACAAAAACAAAACCTAATTCATATTTTTACATATCACATTTTTCGCATTTCACTAATCTTCATTTAACTTCAATTATTACAATCCTTTATACATTTTCTACACATTTTCTACGGATTTAACTCCTTCATCACTTTACTTATATCTCAGAAATTGCTTCATCCTACATGAAAAGTCATTTACACTATCATAAAAGTGAAAAATAATATTATATACAATTTCGTTATTTCTAGATAAAAAATAAAAATAAAAACAAAAATATTAATATTAATATTTTTTAAAAGTAAATAGAAAATTAACAATAATAATTAATAATAAGAAGAATAAAAAATTTAACCAGAAAATTCTAATAATAAGGGATTTATTAATAATAATAATAAATAAATAAATTTAATAATAATAAAGAATTTAATAACAATAATATATATATAATTAAGATAATAAAATTAAAAATAATAAAAAATTCATAAGTATTAAAAAATTACTAAATTTAATAATAATAAGAAAAAATTAACAACAAACATAAATTTAAAAAATTTAAAAAATAATTATGATAACAAGGTATTTATTAATAATAAAAATAAGTTCTTATGATTTATATGCACACATCAAATCAAAGGTGAAAAAACTTACAGGTGTGACATAATAAGTAGTGAAACTTGTAAAAACTTCGATTGATTCCAAGAATTTATTTTTCATTTGTAACTAAGTTAGTTCAGAAATTTTTGGTACTTTAGAACTTGAGCATTCATGTTGTATTTTTGGATTTTGCTACTGTTTTGACTCTCATTATGTAATCGAAATTATGTATAAAAGTTACGTTGATTGAGAAATGGTTGTAAGAGGTGAAGATCCTTAGGACGTAATCCAATTCTCTGGCAACGTGCAGATTCATTTGGATTCCTTCCTCTCAGTATTTCATATCTCTGGCCTCCTTGAGGAGTACTATCACAATAATAGGGGAGATTTATATGATTAGAGAAACAATAGTCCATATGATGTTTTAGCATTTGTATGTGGTGAAAACTTTGCAAATTTTGGGAAGAGGTGAGATGTCGGGCATCGGTGACGTCTTTGTTGATAGGGCAGTCATAGCAGCAGCTAGAACATTGCCAACTTGGTCAGATGGAGATACATCTCTTGTCCTGAGCACAGAAAGGAGAGCTGCCAAGGAGTTGCAAGAAGAATGCTATGAGATGCTAGCACAATTTCCTACCACCTCCCAGGAAGAACAGAAACTACTTGGTAGTCCTCTAACTTTTTATGTTGTCAGACATGGTTTTATGCAGTCGTTTATGACTATGCCACCACTTCCTACCTTTTACAGCTACAATGCCAGAAGCAAGGACACTTGAATCTGTCATCAAGTATGTAGTACATCCCTAAGCATTATTTTCTCCAATTAATTTCTTTAGCGGAAAATTTACAATCAGGATATTGACACAGATGTAGGCTGAACCGGAAGTTGTTCATTTAGAAAGTCATCCAGGCATTAGAGATGTATAAGGAGAGGATATTGTTCTAAGCACCTATTTCTTCCATTAAACTCTTTGATAAGAGAAATGGAATGATATGGTGTCGATTAATTTTCAAAGTAATTACTTGTCATGTTCCAATTCAAATAATATATATGATGAAATCTTAAATGTCGGTTAGTTCCTTAACATCAACAGCTTTTATTTAAACAAAATTTTGTATTACCCTTTAAAGTTAGATAATCAATAATTTTAAATCTTGTACTTAAATAAATAATTATGGCTTGGTGAACATATATTAAGCTTAAAATTAATTTATAAACACTTCAGTGTATTTTACTTTTTATATCAAGCAGCACTTGTGGACAATAATCAAATAAACGGTTGGATTGGGATGGACTCGACTTGAGAACTTAATGCATAAGAAAAGTTATATCAAAAGCATAAATTGTGACGTCAGCATAAATCCATGTAGCTATTCAACAACTTAGGCCGATAACTAAAAAAACTTAACACCATTGGTGGCTAACTGCGGCGCCTCTATTTTATTCTGCAATTTGAGATCCGACCACTTTTTCAGGTGGCCACCGAAACTTTAATCTCTGTGGTTAACCTCAGTTAGGTTATTTTCTTTAAGCCGCTTCTTCCTTCTCTTCGTAGGTCGTACGCCAGTTGTTTGTTAAAATGCCATTATTGTTGATGTCGTGCTCATTGTTTCTTGACATTTCTTATATAATTATTTGTTTGTTTGATGTGAAATTTGGTGTCCTTGTGTCGGAAAACTGAAGGTGGGTAGAGGATGAGTAGTGGCAGCCTGAAGAGTATAGTGGCAGCGGTGGTCACCCAAAGAGTGGTAGAAGCAAGGGCGAGGATATTCAAGCACGTACTTAACCCAACAGGGAAGAAATTAGCCCACAAGATTTTGAGGAAGAAGAAAATTGGTGACAAAGGCACTCAGTGGTATCCCCATGACATAAGGAAGGACGATCCCCTAGTCATGGCCCGCTTGCAACAGGAGTAAGCCTCGTGATTTCCTTTCTTTTATGTGCTTGTCTCTGATTCCCTAAAAACGTTTTGTTTACCTTTTGGAGGTTTTTGGTGGTTTCAAACATCTGATTGTCGGTTACTCGGCTAATTTTGAAAAAGACTCTTGTTAGTGGAAGGCTTTTTAGACCTTTGATTTTCCAGCAAGGAAGCAACACCCCTTAATTATTTGTACGGGAGATGGTCTTGCGTTTTCTCAATTGGACTACTAAGTATATCGTCTTATGCCCTAGGAGAAAGCTGGAAATATGGAAACCAGGAAAGTTTTGGTGGTGGAAAGGATGTCCATAACTATAACCTCCCCCCCTTTGCATTGCAAGAAAATTTCCCCTGGTTTTTGTGGAGTTATTAGTCATTAGATACTTCAAATTGGATATATTTCCACATATGTGCAACTATCAATTTATGATAGAATTACAGTTTTATTGAAAAAGCTCACGTAGAACCTCAAGTGTTTACTCCTTTACTCTGGGCATGCTAAAGTATATATGTCCTTAAAATGTTGATAGAAGGTAGAACATCCTAGGTCTTCTATTGGAGACCTCAATCTATCAGGAGACTTGAAATAGTATTCAATAGAAAAGTAATTCCATTGCTGATAAAATTGAAAGCCTCTTGCTTTCTAGTCCAATCTCTTTTTGCCAAGAAACTTCCTTGCCATTCAAATTAATTCCTATCTTCAAACATATGCATAAATGTTTTTATGCATGTATATTTATGTTTTTGAGTGCCCATTCGTGTTCCATTAGAGAATAATATTTGTTAAGAATTGAAAAGTGGATTGGAACCTTCTTTTTTAGAATTTATTTAGAGAAAAGCTCATAATTGAGAAACTTTTGACATTCCCCCTTTTCTAAATCAGCCCTTATGCTTATTGTTTTGAAGAGTATGACAACTATGAAATAACTGAATGTTTGAATCTTCTATTTGCAGCTTTAGAAAGTCATTGCAAGTGTCTTAGCAATTGGTTGAGCATTAGTTTTCTCCAATTTCCAGTTTAAATCTTCTGATTCTATAATTTCTTTTGTCGATTAATTAGAAGTTAGATAATTATATTATCACGTCGTCTTGACTTGTGATCTTAATATCTTGTTGGTCCCACGAATTTTCTACAATTGACTGTCAGTTACATGAATGGCCAGAAGAATGAAGTAATCATGCAAAGATATGGTTTCTCATCATCTGTGGTAATTTCTTAGCTTTCTCCATTAGAAATGGAAATGATTTCAAATGTTTGTTCTCTAATTCTGCTTGATTGATAGTGAATTGTTCTATACTTCATCCCACTCTTTCTTTTTCTTAGTTGGGAGCTTTATTTATCTAGTTATTGAACTGATAGTATTTTAAAATTGGTTTTCTTGTATGTAGTCATGGAATTAGATAAACAGTACTCTAATTTTTCCTTTGGTGCCTAATTGAAACGTAATAAGATTTCACCTTCAGAAGAATAGAACTAGCTTCAAGATCTTATGGACATTTGAAAAAATCAGTCGTTGCTTCTGTCTTACTTATTCATTCTTAGCTTTGTTTTTACTCATTTGAATCATGATCTCTTTATGATTGATCTCTTCTTCCATAAACTTGACACAAAGTTGTCTTACATAATGATATTGCAGAATCCTTGGGACATAATCCAGTTCCAATAATCCAGCTCTCTAGCAATGTGCAGATTCATTTGGATTCCTTCCTCTTAGTATTCAATATCTCTGGCCTCCCTAAGGAGTACTATTACAACAGTAGGGGAAATTTAGATGATTAGAGAAACAGTAGTCCATATGACGTTTTAGCATTTGTATGTGGTGAAAACTCTGCAAATTTTGGGAACAGGTCAACTGTCAAGCATCGGTGACATCTTTGTTGATGGGGCAGTCATAGCAACAACTAGAACATTACCAACTTGGTCGGATGGAGATACACCTCTTGTCCCGAGCATAGAAAGGAGAGCTGCTAGGGAGTTGCAAGAAGAATGCTATAAGATGCTAGCACAATTTCCTACCACCTCCCAAGAAGACCAGAAACTACTTGGTAGTCCTCCAATTTTTACCTTGTTAGACATGGTCTTATGTAGTAGTTTATGACTATACCACCACTTCCCACCTTTTACAGATGCAATGCCAAAAGCAAGGACACTTGAATTCGTCATCAAGTATGTAGTACTCCCTAAGCATTATTTTCTCCAATTAATTTCTTTAGCATAAAATTTACAATCTGGATATTGACACAGATATAGGCTAAATCGAAAGCTGTTCATTCAGAAAGTCATACAGGGATTAGAGATGTATCAGGAGAGGATATTGTTCTAAGCACCCACTTTTTCCATTAAACCCTTTGATAAGGGAAATAGAATGATATGGTGTCGATTAATATTCAAAGTAATTACTTGTCATATTCCAATTCTAATAATATCTATGATGAACTCATAAATGTAGGTTAGTTCTTTAACATCAACAACTTTTATTTAAACAAAATTTTGTATTACCCTTTAAATTCAGATAATCAGTAATTTTGAATCTTGTACTTAAATAAATAAATATGGCTTGGTAAATGTGTATTAAGCTTAAAATTAATTTATAAACACTTCAGGGTATTTTACTTTTTATATCAAACCGCACTTGTGGACAATAATCAAATAAACGGTTGGATTGGGACGGACGCGACTTAAGAACTTAATGCATAAGAAAAAAAACCTATAAAAGTTATATCAAAAACATATATTGTGATGTCAGCATAAAAGCATGTAGCTATTCAACAACTTGGGCCGATAACCGAAAAAACTCAACCCTATTGGTGGCTAAGTGTGGCGCCTCTATTTCGTTCTGCAATTTGAGATCCGACCACTCTTTCAGGTGGTTATCGAAACTTTAATCTCTGTGGTTAACCTCAGTCAAGTTATTTGCTTTACGTCAGTTCTTCCTTCTCTTCGTAGGTCGTATGCTAGTTATTTGTCAAAATTCCACAATTGTTGATGCCGTGCTCATTGTTTCTTGACATTTCTTATATAATTATTTGTTTTTTTGAAGTTAAATTTGGTGTCCTTATGTTGGAGAACTGAAGGTGGGTAGAGGATTAGTAGTGGCGGCCTGAAGAGTATAGTGGCTGCGGCGGTCACCCAAAGAGTGGCAGAAGCAAGATTCAAGCACATACTTAACCCAACAGGGAAGAAATCAGCACACAAGATTTTGAGGAAGAAGATAATTGGTGACAAAGTCACTCAGTGGTATCCCCATGACATAAGGAAGGATGATCCCCTAGTCATAGCTTGCTTGCAATAGCGGTAAGCCCCATGATTCCCTTTCTTTTATACGCTTGTCTTTGATTCCCTAAAAACATTTCATTTACCTTTTGGAGATTTTTGATGGTTTCAAACATTTGACTGTGGGTTACTCGGTTAATTTTGAAAAAGACTCTTGTTAGTGGAAGGCTTTTTAAACATTTGATTTTCCAGCAAGGAAGCAACATCCCTTAATTATTTGTACGAGAGATGGTCTTGCATTTTCTCAATTGGATTACTAAGTATATCGTGTTGTGCCCCAGGAGAAAGCTGGAAATATGGAAACTAGGAAAGTTGTGGTGGTGGAAAGGATGTCCATAACTATAACCTCTTCCCCTTTGCAATGCAAGAAAATTTCCCTTGGTTGTTGTGGGGTTATTAGTCATCAGATACTTCAAATTGGATAGATTTCCACATATGTGCAACCATCAATTTCTGATAGAATTGCAATTTTATTGAAAAAGCTCATGTAGAACCTCGAGTGTTTACTCCTTTACTCTAGGCATGCTGAAGTATATATGTCCTTGAAATGTTGATAGAAGGTAGAACATCCTAGGTCTTCTATTGGAGACCTCAATCTGTCAGGAGACTTGAAATAGTATTCAGCAGAAAAATAATTCCATTATCGATAAAATTGAAAGCTTCTTGCTTTCTATTTCAATCTCTTTTTGCTAAGAAACTTCGTTGCCATTCATATTAATTCCTATCTTCAAACATAAGCATAAATGTTTTTATGCATGTATATTTTTGTTTTTAAGTGCCCATTCGTGTTCCATTAGTCCAGATTTATGCCTATTTGAGCTTTGTATTTTTGGCCCTTGCTATGGTAACTCAAGAAGCCAAGTTTTTGTCGTAGTTTTTGTAGACATCTTCTGCTTCATACTTTTTTTGTGTCAGCACTTATTTCAGATTACTTTCTTCCATAGAAGATGCGTAGAAGTTTGTGGAGCATGAAATCTATTAGCAGCTCTAGGCAAAGAATGTAATGAGAATCTATAATTGCTGACATAATTTTCTTTTTTTTTTTGGCAGGCATTACATAGTCATCAAAGCATTAGTCGTAAAGGTTCTCCAATGGCCATTACTAAAACAGTAAGAATGTGCTTGCCTACCAAGCCACAAGCCCTTAGGCTTGCGCAAATTAGAACAAGCGAGAGCCATGCTGACAATAGTAAACGAACTGGGTTCCGAATTATCTGACAAAATCAATCTAACAGCCTCTAGTGCAAGCTCCCACTCTTCAAATCGACACAAAGCAGAAATCATTGTATTCTAAGAAACTTGATCTCTTTCAGTAATCCTATCAAACTCCTTATGCACATCACCCAGCTCACTACACTTAGCGTACACATTTACAAGCGTATTAGCTACGGTCACAGGGGAGGATTCATATCCGAATTTAACAACATGGGCATGAAGCTGTTTCCCCAAATTTCCTAAAGGCCTGTGGCAGCTTTCAAAATGGCAGGGAAAGCAAAGTTGTTGGAAGAAACATCGAAAAGAAACATTTCAACATAGGGAGACAAAAGAGAAATTCTTCACCTCTTACAACAATTTCTCAATCAACTTAGCTTTTATACATAATTTCGATTACGTAACAAGAGTCAAAACAATAGCAAAATCCAAAATTATAACATGAATGCTCATATTTTAAGTACTAAAAGTTTTCGAATTAACTTAGTTATAAATAAAAAATAAAATTTTGAAATCAGCCGAAGTTTTTGCAAGATTCATTACTTATTATGTCACACCTGTAAATTTTTTCTCCTTTAATTTAATGTGTGCATATAAATAATAAGAACTTATTTTTATTATTACTAAATACCTTGTTATTATAATTATTTTTTAAGTTTTTAAATTTTATGCTCGTTGTTAATTTTTTCTTATTATTATTATTTTTTTTTATTACTTACTAATATTTTTATTATTTTTAATTTTATTATCTTAATTAATTATATATATTATTATTGTTATTAAATTCTTTATTATTATTAAATTTATTTGTTATCTCCTTTTGTTTGATTTGTCCCCTAATAATAACAGTTCTATTCTTTTTAACTTAATAAAATGAAAGATGCAAAGCGTAGTTTAATTCATCGGTAACGATAGCTTATAGGCTTACAAAACACCCAATCTCCTCATTCTTATCCAACACGAGAAAACCATGTCGAATGAATAGAAGTGGACTCCATTACAGTCATTAAATCTTATTTGCAAGTTGTAACTAACTTTAGGAACCAACTAATATTCTGCTTCCTTAAACCCCAAAAAAGAAATTAAAATTCTACCTCAAAAATAAGTCTCCATTTGTATCTTTGGAAGTAGCATTCCTAACTAGTGGGCAAGACAGTGAAAACATGAAACTTAACATTCCTTGCAAAACTAGATAGGATAGATGATGCAAAAAGCTTATTCCAGATGTTTGGTGACCGTGATTTGGTTTCTTGGAATACCATTATAATCGCTTTCACAAAATGAACGCTTCATGGAAGCTTTGGCATTCTTGCAGTTTATGGTTCTTGAAGGAATTACACCTGATGGGTTCACTTTCGCAAGTGTTCTTCCCGCTTGCTCTTACTTTGAGATGTTACGTACTGGGAAAGAAATTTCATGCTTATGCTTTAAAAAGTGGTTGTTTGATAGAGAATTATTTTGTTGGTAGTGCTTTAGTTGACATGTGTTGCAATTGTGAACAGGTTGAAAGTGGTTGTCGAGTTTTCGATAGTATCTTGAACAAGAAAATTGGGGTTTGGAATGCTATGCTTACTGGCTATGCACAAAATGAG
>JANQAP020000582.1:3668347-3682543 GCA_026874005.2 Erythroxylum coriaceum
AAACTAGGAATAAACAACACATTATTCAGCACCAGATTATTGCTTAACACCACATCTCCTTTATACTTGACATCAATAACCACTCTATTTGGTAAATGCACTTTAGTCGGTTTTGTAACCTCAATCAAGTTCTAAAACCATTCTTTCCTAGTGCATATATGTGTAGAAGCACTAGTGTCAATTATCCAGTCATCACTCTTAGCACACACAGACATATTTGTATGTGAATTCACTAGCAGCATACTTGTATGCTCAATATTGACAAAATTCATGCATTTTGTATCAACAATCTGTTTGCCTTTCAGAATCATTGAAAGTTCTTGTTCAATTAGCTTTGTGATATCTGCACAATTCTTTTATTCTGAATTCTCATTGAGAGGTACTTCTGCTAAGTGGACCTGCTATTTGCCCTTTTTGTCTACTTGAACTCCCTTTTTCTACTTCAATTCCTTCCACCAATTTGGATAACCATGAATTTTGAAACAAGAGTCCCTCTTATGCCCGTCCATATTATAATGATCACAATGTTTATCCTCTTTCTTCTTGTTATCTTTCTTTTTCGAACCTCCTTTGCTAACATTACTGCCTCGAACAAACATAGCACTATTTTCTGCAGACTCAATATTCTGTATTTGTATGTGTCTCTGCCTTTCAACTCTTGCAACCATAGAGTACACCTTATCAATACTAGGTAAAGGATCTGATGCTAAGATATGACTCCTAATATGATCAAAAGACTGGTTAAGTCCTATCAAGAATTGCAGCACTCTATGCTTCATCTCTATTACTTCTAGTTTCTTGTTTAGTTCACTTTTACAGCCATTACACATACATATTGGCATAGGTTCCAACCGATTCATCTCATCCCAACGTTTTGCCATTTTACTATAATACACAGCCAGAGAATCATTTCCTTGTTCCATAACATTAATCTCTCTTTGTATTTGATAAATCTGAGGACCATTATTCTTATCCCCAAACCTTTCTTCTATTCTATCCCAAAGAATCTTGGAATTGATGCTGTAGATAAAAGCATCACAAAGTTCCTTCTTCGTAGAATTCAAAATCCATTGCTGTATCATACAATCAACCTTCCTCCATCTTTTATATTTTACATTATTCACTGGTGCAGTCAACGAACCATCAATAAACCTTAACTTATCCTTTGCTTCCAAGAATTCATGATTAAAATACTCCAACTCATGTAATTGGATCCAGTCAATAGTGATGTTGCTAACACCATTCTTGGATGATCCGAATTGTGTAGTCGATAAGGATCTTCTTTCTTAAATTCATTTCTTCCTTCATACGTTCATGAATCTGCCATCTTCCAAGTTGCTTAGCTAAAACAAATTGCAATCGACTCTTCATATGAGAACAATTAGTAAAAATTTTCACAGCAATAAACGAATTCAATATCTCTCATCAATCTCAGCCAATTGGCTCTAATACCATGTTCAAGCATGGAAAGTAAACGAGAGATGATATTGCGATTGAAAAACTTTCATTCATTTCAATAAGAAGTCGTAAGAATACAATGAAGAAGAAAAACCTTATATACAAAGTTAACTACCTATCAGAATACTAGCTGAAAATCCAGCTAAGCATTCTGTTACAACAGAACAAAACTAACTTCTCTAACTGTTATTAAATAACTATATACATTTATATTCCAATAATATCTAGTGGCGTTGCCATTAATATTGACTACCAACAGCCACAAAACCTGAGACAACTTTCTTCTAACTTTTTGTATGAATTTAGCCAGCTTCATCTCTAGAACCTATCTTAAGTGGAGTTATTTCGCCCACCATGAACAATGGCTCAGTTCCTCTCTAAGCTTCATTGCCATTTTCCTTCTGACCACTTCAAGATAACATTTTCTTTTCAAATTATAGTAACGATAATATAGACATAACGAAGAATTAAGAAAAGTATATTTAGGAACTTCTTGTGCCAATAATCGATCACCATGAACAATAGAAAACTAAAATGAGGACTAATTTTCTGGTTAAAACCAAAACTTCCTCACATTTGAAATGAATATATATATGGTTAGATCTATTGTGGACTATTTTTAATAACTTCCTCACATTTGAAATAAAATAAAATAATTATATCAACAATATAATGAGAGAAAGTTCTAGTATCTAACTTAAAAAGTAATCTATAATTCAATTTTGTGTTATTCATAACAATCAATCGATTGTTCAAATAACAAGTTCCTAAATATACTTTTTTTATTCTGCAATATGGTTATATTATCGTTACTATTTAGCACATCTAAAGAAGCATAAAAGTACATAAAGCAGGGCTTGGCATAAGAATGATAAGCTTATTTTCTTGCAAATATGGTCCTTAAGTATGCAGTTAAATCAAATGAAATAAAAAAAAATCATATCTGGATCAGTATACATAATGTACCCTTGTCATTAGTCTAAGCTACCTAGCAAATTTTATAGGAAAACCTATTTATATGGATAAGATCACAACTTCCGTAAAAAGGATTAAATGCTAGAATTTATGTTTAAATAAATATCAATTAAAATCTCGAATTCTTATAATACGATTGAATGACTTTAAGGAGATGGTTGAGGACACATTAATGGTTTCTTATAATTGGAAACTATCTCTCAAACACCAGGGAAAAGAGTGAAACAAAACTATAAGAACATTTTCCAGGTTGACTACCAAGAGCTACAAAGAATGGAGGAAATTCAACCTATTAATGGGAATAAGGACAAAATGAATATAAAGACTAACTATCCTGATTCCACTTTGGTAATCAACGCACAAGAGGAAGGGAATAAGGAATCAAGCATATTAATTCACTTTAAGAGTCCCTCTCAAGTTGCTAGGAAAGATAAGTAGTCTAATCCAAAAGGAGGGAATGTTAGCAAAAATGATGATGTTGCAAAGCTTGAGGGAGTTATGATTAACTGACATTAGAGATATATAGTGTTACTATCATATTCACGCAAATTAAATCATAAATTTTTATAGTAAAAACATACTATAGAAAATTAAGGATCATTCATGCTAGAAATTCTAGTTTATTAATCATTATGTAAGAACAATTTAATATAATGGGTTATGATGATATAAAATTTCATGATAAAAAAAATAGATTATGTAAATAATAAAAAGAGAATTATAAATGAAATGAACTTTAGATTATGGTCACTTCCACTATTGGAACTACAATTGATCATCGATACAAAAAATGTTGTTTCATTGATCATATATTTGATGTGGTATTAAGCACTTGTCTTTTCTTAGGATTAGTAAATAGAAAAAATATATTTTAATTAACCCTTATTGTTTAGCTACCTTAAAAATGATCCAAATTTAATTAAACAATAGATAAGAAAAGAAAGACTATTGAAACAAGATAACACAATATCCATAGTTACATTTAATATAATTAAATGCTCTTCCTAGAAGTTAATAATTTTTGACGTAGCAAATTAAAAAATCTTAATTACTACAAAGATTAAAGGAATTGAACTTTTATGTATTTAATATTTAATCTAATAGTTGATTATTTCAACCAGTAAACTAATCACGTGCATTAGAGATCAATAAAAAAAATCATAAAACAACAATTCAATATATAGAATAGATAACACACTTCCTAATAAAATATAATTATGTCCCAAAAAGTTTCAAGGGCTTCAACTATTTTTATCCAAAGTAAGAAAGTTAGCCAATAATGGCTATAACTACTACTAACATTTATTGAAGAGAAATAACACTAATGCCTATTGAAAAGAGGTATTTTTTTGGGTGAGAAGATAGAAAATAAAGATTAAAAACTTGATGCGTTTCCTTTTTCTCTTAGGTCCTATTTAACCACTTGAACTCCACCATTTTTTGGATTTTGGGATTTATGATCTTTTGACTCCAAGAGATTATAACTCCCCTAATTGTCATCCAGACTAGGTAAAGATAATATTTAAACAAATTCTGAAATGTTTTAATTGCATATTTGATATCTAGAAGTTAGGATTTTGCTAAACGTGCTCATGCCTAACCATCAAGAACATTGTTGTCAGTTTTGTCCATTGATTATGCATCTTATTTTGTGGCTTTTTTAATTTCTTTTAGCTTTAGATCTGCCAAAAATCATCTAGATACAAAAGATAAGTAAATCTTTAAGATAAAATTAATGATCACATATATCATATGGGAAGTAAGGTTCAAAATGACTATCTTTAATGGTCTTATCAATTTCTTCCACACTTTTATTTTTCTTATCCTTGAATAAATCATAGATAAATCAAAATAGTACCACCAACATAGTTTCATCAATCCATTTCTCATGAAACCAAAGAGCATTGTATACATTAAAATTCAAGCCATTCAAGATTGAAGCAACAACACACATCATAATTAAACTTCGTAAAGAAATATGTATAAGGATTAACTAAGACAATCTCATTCTAAAACATGTATAAAGTTTTGGAAAATTTCCTCTTGATTGTCACTCATATGTTTAATGTTTAGTTTTTCTTTTAATATCCTTTAATGCAAATATTCTACCTTATTCTTACTTTTACACCAAATCTCCACTATTTATAGACATGTATAAATCATAGACTTATTTTAGGTTGTAATAGGGATGAGCTTGAAGATGAGGATCAAAAGCTAGGTTAAAACAAAAAATTTAAACATATATAGAGGAAAACCTTATAATTCGGAACATAATATTCAACTTACTTATGAATACTTAATTACTTCATGAGAAGTAAAGGGTTTGCACATTGTATTTTTTTGCTGCTGCCATTTTTCTTAGATAAAAATATGAATAAACAGAATAATTTGGATCATAACATAAGCTAGCAGTGATAATATAAGCTTTAATTAAAAACAATTATTAAATTCCTACATTCCTATACTTGAAATTGTAAGAGATTTTAGTCTAAATACCCCATTAACATTTATGGTTAGAGAAGGATGTTTAATTGGAACATTTAGGCTTGTAATACTATTATAATATAAAAGAAAAAGGTTATGGCTCAAAGGGGGCTAATAAGGGATATTGAATTAGGTTAGTTTTTTTTTATCTAAAGTTTTTAAAACTATAAAGGCCTTTTTTCATTCTTATGCATGTAAATATCGATGTTGTTTTGAAATGGTTCCAAACAAGTTCTAGAGAAATATTTGTAAAGAAAAGGAATGATTTCATTGAACAAAAATGTTACACATAAGTGTAGAACAATGCTAAAAGCAATTACATTGAAAACTTGATGAAAAACACATCTAAAAGGAAGAGGTTACATATTGTTGTTTATTCCAACTCTCTCATTTGACTAGATGATTCCTAAAAGGTTTTATTTTCAGGGTTGATTTTTTACTCGTGGTTGTATATGCTTAGATGTAATTTGATTGTCCTATGTGATCTTGATGAACTCATTTATTTTGTAGTTTGTGCTTATGTGGACTCTGTTGTTTCTTTCATTCCGTACACCATTGAGAAGATAGGATAGTGTTATCTATATTAAAGATGATTTTTTTGGCTCCATTACATGATGTCTAACCATTTAGAGGGAGGATTTGTCACTCTACATGAGGCCATAATGTTTCTCCAAGCTTTGCTAGGGTATGTGCACTAAAAAAAATGGTTGTGAGATTCTAAGCATTTTTAACATTAAGTACACCAACTTGGGATATACAAATATTTTCCAAGCCTATCAAAACTGAGAAGTTTGAGTGTAAAGGCAATACACAGTATGTGGGAAATTTTGGGGCAATGATCTTTACACTAAATTGTTTTATGCCATCCAACATAAGGACCTGTTTCTTTTTTAAGTGTTTTGCAAGATTGCTTTATGTATTTTCTTAAAGGCTCCAATCTCCATATAGCTTAATGCTCATACTAATTCAATATGAATTTTTAATGAAAGTGAGGATAGTTGAGGATGAAAAGTGATTGGGATGAGGCTAATGGTGATTTCTTATACTACATTGACATTTGGTTTGATGGTTCCTTGTAAAAAAGCTAGCTCACTTATTTAGGCAAAAGGACCAAAAGGAGTCTATAAATCTTGCCCAAAGGTGCTGTTCATTCCATCTCTTATTTGAATTGAGCAAACATTCCTTAATATGATTATGTGATAACGATTGAATGTAATAATAGGTGAGGAGTTTTGAGTTATTTTAAAGTTCCAAAAGCATTTTTCTTTGAAATACCACTTAACCTAAAGAGAATTCCTATCATTGATCAATCTCTAGATAATTTTGGTAAGCAAAATATGTTTTGTTGTTCTCATGGAATTTAACCCTAAGCCTTACATTCTGGTTTGACAGAACTCAACCCATTTGATTATATTTCTTTTATCCTCCGTTCTGATCCTAGACCATAGGTAATTCTTCAAAATTCTGCCTATGGTCTTCTTAATGATCTTTGATAATACTAAATGTGATGCAATACTAAATGTGATGCCTAATATTCACTGATAAAGGCTAGTACATATTTGATTAGGAGATCTCTACTTGATAAAGATAGTTCTTTGCTACTCCAACTGTTGATTTTGCCCAAAATTCTTTCAATAAGTGGTTTAAAATCACTTTGGGATGGTATGGTTATAGAGATTAGGGTTTTAAGATAATGAATTAGGAGTTGTTATGGTGAGAAACTAGTGATAGCTACTATGAGGGGATATAATTTACTACCACATGTGGAAATAAAGATGAACCTTTAGTCATGGCTGATGTTTAGGCCTAACATCCTCTTAACAATTCGAAGAGATATGATTAAGGCTAAAACTGAATAGCTATCAACTTTAGAGAAGAGAAAAACATCATCTGCAAAGGTGAGGCTAAGGAAATTTAGCTTCTTGCATTTAACATGGAATCTAAATTGTTGAGTTCTTTCTACAAATCTTATCATAAGCTTATTTAAGACTTCTATAACCAAAAAGAATAGGTATGTAGAGATTGTATCCCCTTATTTGATGCCTCTTGTTGGCAAGAATCGTTCAGAAGGCTCCCAATTAACTAGAACATCAAAAGAGATAGTAGAAATGCAATGGTGAATCCAGGTGATGAAGTTGTTTAGAAATTCTAAAGTAATCAGAATATTGTTGATTAAAGTCTAATTAACTATATATCATATGTCTTTTAAAAATAAGCTTTGATTTCATAATTCTTTTAATCCCTTCTTCTGGTGTAGTATTTGAAAAGTTCTTGAGCAATTATGATGTTATCTATAATGTTTCTGCCAAGGATGTAGGCTCTTGATGTCTGGTTAATGTGGTTTGGAAAATTTTGTTTAATTCTTCCATCTAGAATCTTTGTAATGATCTTATAGGCTATGTTGCAACATCTTATAGGCCTGTAATCATTAAAATTTTCCTGCTTAGTTCCTTTCGAGATTAAATTAATGAAAATTGTATTTATTTCCTTTAACATTTTGCTTCTATTAAAGAATTCCATGACAATATCAATAACTAGTTGATTTCTAATTGAGTCAATTTTATGGGAAAAATTTTTGCATTAAGGCCATCAGGAATTAAGTCCTTTTGGGGTCTAGGGATTCTAGAATTGTGATTTTTAGAATGGGGATGGTTCTACTAGACTGAGATTTTCATAAGGCCAGAGCTTGTTTTGCAATATCTCTTATAATAGTCTTGGTGTGCAATGACTGGCAAAGAAGTAGCTAAGTAATTTGGAAAAGTGTTTTAAACAAGTCTTAAGGAAATTTTCTTATAAAGTGAGCATGTTTCCTTAAAATTTGATGGACATAATGCAATTAACAGCTTCCATAGAAGTAATGAATTTGTAAAAAAATGTAGAGTTTTTTTTCATATACTTCAACTAGTTTGTTTTAGATCTTTGCTTAAATAGTGAATACTTAAATTTGACTGCTTGTGAGAAGTTGTGTAGAGCCTACTATTATTTGATTTTAAGATCTTTGGAGAGGGGGTTTGCATAGAGTTTTATTTGAGCAATTCTAGAGCATTCTTAATAGTGTTTACCAAATGATATATGTTGCTTATATTCTGCATGTAGAGGAATTTTAGTTGATCATTAATATCAACTAGCTTCTTAATAAGTGTGTATTGCTTTATGCCATAAACTTGTAAGCTCAATCCTTTTTCCACAGCTTCATTAAAACCTTTAATACTTATTAAAATGTCATTAAATCTAAAAGGAATTTTGATAAGACTTACAAATAAGGATAGATGAACCAAGACAGGTAAGTGATCTAAGAAGCTCGTATTTAGGAATATTGGATTTGTGTGGGGAAATTTTGGAGCCAATTCAGAGTTACAAGACTTCTGGCTAAATTTTTCTTCATGAATGTGTTGTCTTTGTGCTTGTTATTCTAGGTGAAGAAGTTTCACCTAAAAGGTAAGTCACTGACTTAGATATCATTAAGTCAATCCCTTATATCATTACCAATAACTCTATAATGATGGTTTCCTTGATTCTCATCAAACGAAATGATATCATTGAAATCTCCAACTAAGAGCGAGGGTTCATGTAAAGAGGCAGCTATCTCTCTAAGCTTTTTTTAAAGTGAAATTCTCTAGAAAGGATAGTTAAAAGCCTATATAGTAGTGATGTAGATAACTAAGTTTAGATCTTTGATACATACCTTTGCATGGATAAGTTGGTCAGTCACCAAAGAATTAAGAATAGTGATTTTTGCATCATTATATAGTAGTAAAATTGATCCATTTATATATGCATCATACTTGAGTAAGAGCTTCTAGGACTTAGGCAAAAAATTTAGTAGATGGAAATTCAGCTGTTTGACTCTTGATTCAAGAATTCCTAGCATCATAAGCTTATTATTCTATAAAAACTTCTTAACTGTAAGTTTTTTGTTAGAGAAATTCAGGCCTTTGACATTCTAAGCTGAGATTAGCATGATGATTGATCCTTAACCAAGGATCTTTTCTTTCTATTTATCTTCTTCTTGTTGTAGACTTGAAGCCTTCCTCCTCTTGCTCGTGAAGAGGAGTCGAGGTAGATTCTTGGATTGCTTCTTTTATGTTATTCAACAAACTTGGTGGGATATATGGAGAATTGTTTGATGCTGCTATTGTATTAGGGATTCCATTTATGGTTTCAGGTTGATCTGAGGTGTTGATATTTGATATAAGAGAAGTTCGAACATTACTCAGGCTTGGAATCTGTTCTGCTTCCATAGTTTCTCTAATTTCTTGATTTTTCTCTATCGAATTCACATAAATATCATCTCTTAGTAGATCTTGTAAGAATGTTGATTTAAAGGTTTTCCCATAAGAGTTCCATATTCTTTTGTTCATTTTAGTGGGCTTCTAAGCATATGTTACCTTAACAATATCATGTTACCTTAACAATATCCTCTATCAGCTGTAAATTTTCATCAAGTATTTGAATAAGGTTTTCTTTAAGTAAATATTTACTAGCATCTATAATTACAAATACCCTGACATAGTTGATTATGCTAATCTTAGCTATTGCTTGACCTAAACATACAAGCTTTCTAACATAGCTGGCAATATGGCTAAGACCTGAAGTGATCCAACACTCTAGGGGAATTCCATATATACGCATCCTAATGGGCACATTAGATAGTTTGATTTCTTTAATGTAGATCCCAGAGGACCAGGTTTGAAAAAGGATAGGCTTGTTCTGAACATGCCCTGGCCCAAGCTCCAACACTTTCTTTTTTAGGGTGCTATTATAAAATCTAAAGAAGAAAACATCTTGATTGTTCACAAGAAGCTCCTTGAAACCAAGTTATTTCTAGTTATTGGTTGCCCAAGCTTTCATTGCTAAAAAGGAAATCCTTTTTTCATAAAAGAACCTCTTCTATCAAAAAAGAACCTTATAAGTGTAGCATTCCACATTTTAGCCCTAGACTTAAGAGGTTCTAGGGGTGGTGTAACCATAAGATTCTTAAAACTTAAACAAAGTGGAACATAAGAAAGTTTAATCAGCGAATTAGATTCTCTTACAACTTATATCCAGGTATTTCTAGTTACTTCAATTGTAATTAGAGGGTTAGATGAAGCAGGTGAAGAAGATGAAGGTCTGGCATTTGGAGATGAAGAGGAAGGAAAGGGATGGTTTGTGGGGGAAGCTATAGTAAGAGACAGGACTAAGTTATCATTAACCGTTCAATATGTTGCTACTTTTATTCTTAAAAGATCGAATCCATTAACATACACCTAATTTGATTCCTTTCAAATGCATTTGATGAAACCAATAGTGGACTATACCAAAACTAATCGACTAATAATTAAGATCAAGAAAATCAAAATCATATAACTAAATATAAAATAAGAAAAAAAGCAAAACATGTTTCTATGAAAAATAGAAAAATGGAACAACATATAACTAAACCTTCCCCCACATTTGAACTAAACATTGTCCTTAATTTTACTTTAAAAAAATCATTGTCCTTAATGTTACATGTAAAGTATAAAAAAAATTGAAAGGACTTCCCTGAATATAGAGGGTGGGAGGTGGGGAGATGCGAAGTATACTCATGGAGAAGGGGGGTAAGAAGGCGTAAACCCCTGTCTATAAAAAAAACCATCAAACTATTCATTATGTGACTTAATTTGTTTTCAATATTATCCATGTATGTTGGAATTTTAAGGGTTTATTGAGTGGAAGAAGAAGGGATGCCTTTATGTTTATTGCTAGCTAGTCATTTTGTAACTACTGTCCTATCTTGCTAGAAATTTCAAGAAAACAATGTATTTGGACCAGGTGGGACAAAGTTGAAAATACTGTCGAATTGTCATATGATGATACCTTTGTTTCCTAACTAACTTAAATTTAAGGGTTCCTTCTCACAAGTAATGTGCATATCAATGTCAAAAAATCAAGTAAACTCAAATTAACTACTAGTTGAGTAATATAAAAACATAAGTTTAAATATTTATTCTTACTTTGGACTATAAATTGGAATTGTGTAAGCAACCAATAACCTAGATTCAATGCAATGTTTTGCTCCATACACCATAGAATATAAATTTCAACTTTAGGTAAAGTTCCTACACTATCTCTTCTTCCTAAAATGTTGTAAACAAAGAATTACTATAAATATTTAAGGACATGCTTTCTTTAAGTATGAATCACTTGGGTGATAAGGAGTAGAATCAATAGACCACTTGTGTCATAATTTAGCATGTTGAAAATCAGAAGAATAATCACATTTTAAACTTATAAATGATTCTTTTTTTATCATTTATAAAAACAATTGCAATATTAAAAAAGGAAATTTTCATTCCTATCATTCTGAATTCAACAATCCACTTAGTAAACAAGTTGAGCTCATGATCATCATTAAATTGCAAAGTGGTATAAAATTCACACATTAGTTCAACAAAAGTAGGTAGTATCATATTTACATAAATGTGTCTCATTTAATCCATAAAAACATAAAATTCTTCCTGAATATTCAATTCTATCAAGATTTGAGCATGACTATATTTACAGAGACAGATTTTCATTTGCATAATTCCTTATACTGGACTTATCTTGCTTATCATTATAAGTACCAAATCGTCCAATTTCAAGCTTTAATTTACTGGCTAACTCCACTCTCTTTCCTTTTTATTGTTTATAAATATAGTAATAGACATCCTTGTAGTTATTCTGATTATGGTGAATGAGTTGGGAAATAAGATGGGAAAAGGTTCATAAGAGGCATAAAAAAATTAGGGTCAACCACCTACTCTGATGGCCCATTTGTTTCTAGTAAGGTTGTTCATAGGATGGGTTTCATAGATAACCAGAATCAATCACCTAGCCTATAATTTATTTCATCCCATGGCTAATTTGAATCTCTAGTAAATAGAATTAAGATTGTTAGGAGGTGCTTTAGTGAATGTGATAAACGCTTAATAGACCATATTTCTAATCCTATGTCTAGTTCATTTTGTTTATTTATGAAAGAGTTTTTTAAATTATTTTTGACACTTAATTCATTCCTATTATGATTTTAGGTCTTAATTGCCTTCGTAGGTTCGAAAGAGTGGAAATCAATCCTAGATAGTGTAGCTTTCTTAAATGCCTTCGTAGCTTCGTAATTATGTATTCTTAATTATTCTTAAATTAATATTGCTAGCATGTTGATTTATGTATGATTTCAAGCCATTTAGATTGAGAAATCCAATGAATGAATAGATCTAGCATAATTGAAAAGAGTTTTATGCAAACCTAGAGATAAGTTGACATAAATCTTTTAGATTAAGGTCAAACCTAATAAAGGAATTCATGAATTGATTGAGGCAATCTTAAGGGTTTTAACAAGAAAGATATTTGAGTTAATCAACCTAGGATTAGATTTTAATATTCATGAGAAAGATATTAGCATAATTGAGGAATTTCAATAGTTCAATGAACTATAAATTAAATTGACTAGTGAAATTATGGTTTCATGAGAAGTCCCAGGGGAATTCAAATTCCAACTACCATTTTCTTCTTTGGTTGTTTCTTATTTTAATTTTTTTCTAATTATTCAATTCTATTGATTTATTTTAGTTTATTTTTTTAATTTTGAATTTGATTAATCATAAGCACTATAATTTGTAAGACTAGATATTAGAAAGGCAATAAGTACCGGTAATTCTAGTCATTGTAGGATTGACCTGTACTTACTAGTTTTAGCTATAACTACATTGTACACTTACTGTTAAAACTAAATCATCATCGTCAAGTTTTATGCACCATTACTTAGGATTATAATATTGTTTTTATTTATTTTGTTTTTATATTTATTTATTTATCCTTATAGCTTTCTTTCTTAATCTTGTGTTTATGGTCTAATTGTATGATTTAAGTATTCATTGTTATACCTACCAAATATAATGGAAAGATAGAGAGGACAATATTCACCAAAGTATTATGAAGCTTAGAATAAGAGGCATAGTGATGTATACTCTGAAGCTCAACCAATATTTATGACATTTTCTTATATTTATAAGGGTGATCACCCTAATCATGAATGTCAAACACTAGATTATATATAAGAAAATTAAATTTTTAAAAGAACTAGCCTTAAGATACGTTGACAGTGCGTGTTAAGTGCACCACAAAATTTACCTAACTATGCACACTAAAAATTTATACTTATGGTGAGTCGGGATCGTATCCACAGGGAATGTAGGTTTAATTTACAATGAAAATAATTGATGTTAAGGAAATAAAAGGGGTTTTAGGTTAATGCGATTGAGAAAACAAAGGAAAATTAAACTAACAAAATCAATTTGTAGAAAATAGGCAAAAGCGATAAAAGTGATGAATATGTATAAAATCCTGTTCTTGGATTAATCTCGACCTATACTAATTATACATATTTCAATGTTATAATGTTTTCACACCTCTCCTCGAACTATTGATCGGAGACTAACAACAAGTTCTGCTAATCTTAATTTTCCCTTAGGTTGTGTTTAATTAAAACAAGCTCTTTAATTAAACCCAACTACCAAATAACCTAGAACATGCTCTCTAGATTTAATTAGGAAGCAACATTACAAAATTGAAAACAGATCAATATAAGCAGTAACCACACAAGCTCAGTTTATCTAACCTAAGTTACGTTGTTCCTAATGATTTAGGTCATTAATAGCTACAAAGAATCTCAAACATAACTATTACAAATTATATTGAAGATTCTAGCAATGGGTAATAAAACAATTCAATGAACACATTCGAAACATTCATACACAATACCCAACTCAATAAAAATGAAGAAAAACGATAAAAATCCATAAAGAGAAATATTGAACATTAAACAACGGAAACATATGCTTACCTGTGACCTTAGGCATTGATTTCACCTCCAAACCGATGTTAAAAAGCTTAGCCCTTGATGGGTTTAAGAAATAGCAAGCTCTCCATCGTTCTTGAAACCTTAAAATGATATTTGCTCGCTTCTACTGTCACAACATTGTATTTATACTAAAAAACTAGGTTTTCGGGGTGCCAAGTCATAAAAGTCATGGGCATGATTTGATGGCTCACAGCCGTGAATGGGCTTATTGAAGCTCGTGGGTATGAGCATGGTTGTCACACCTATGACTTATTTGTCATAGCCATGAGCTATTGGTTATGGCCATGACTTGATGGTCATGACCATGACTTGATGTTTGCAACATATACTCTTAATCTTCTTTGGAATTTTTTTTCTCCTTTTGCTCTAATCTTTCTCCTTTTTATTCCATAAAGACAATTAAGGGTAAATCT
>JANQAP020000582.1:3787608-3801327 GCA_026874005.2 Erythroxylum coriaceum
TATTTTCCTTTTAGGAATGCAAGACCATAGCTATGAATTTCACTTTCAAGTTGTTGAGCCTTCTCTGATCTAGGGGAGTCCTTCTGTTCTCATCCCTTTTGTGTTTTTTTATTGATTTTAAGACATTGGGGATAATGTCCCATTTAAGTGTGAGGGTGGGGCCAGTTTAAACTTTTTACATTTTTGCACTTGATTTGTGATGAATGTTGAACCATGCCATTCTGTCATAGTAGTTAGACTGAGAATTGAGTTGTGTGCTTGAATTTTAATTAGACAGCTTGAGTGGAAGGTGAATCATATCGATTGATTGAAGTAGTTAGTTGCATAAACTCAGTCAATAATTTGACACTTAAGTGATTAGGTAATGTATGAAAATTTGATGGATTTTCATATAAGCACATGCGAGGTTTTGATCCTATATGACTGCATTTCATAGTCATTATATTTCTTTGTTGTGTGTGATTCTCCCCTAGGAAGATTACCTTTAGAATTTGCATTAAACCAGTTTGAAACTACGAGATGCATGCTTTATGGAAATAATTAAGGCCTTCTTTGTTTTAAGCCCTTAGCCTAAATGACCCACTAACTCATTTTCCCCTTGCCTTTAACCTTGTTTGTTTTTGAATTAATTACCTTACATTGAAACCCAAAAACCCATTAGCCTTACCTTGTCACAAGTTTAATGAAGTAATGAGTGAGCATTTGATGTATATGATTTAGGGACTTTTGTTTTGTATTTGATTATGAGATGTTCTAAGAGACACTTCTACTTATGTTTTTATTGTTTTGTGTTTCTATTATTTCCTTATTGTTCTAGTGTTATCCAAAAGAAAAGAAAAGAGAAAGAAAAAAAAGAAGAAAAAAAAAGAGAAAAAGAAAAAGAAAAAGAAAAAGAAAAGCATCTTTGTTTTTGGCGTTATTGATTAAAAGCGTCTTTGTTTTTGTTGTTGAAGGAAACGTAGTAGCATTAGTTAGTGATGAGTAGTTGTAGTTTGTGGTATTTATATGCATATCTCAGAATTTGTGTTTGGTTGTCGCTTCTTACTTAGCACTTTGTTAATTCTTGTGAGTTACCCTTTGACCTTTTTGCCTTGCCTTAACCCAAACCTTATTACAACCCTAAGTAAAAGCCCTTTTTTGATCTATGATAACATGTAATCTACATGGTAGAGAATTGGTGAATTTGCAAGCCTATAGTAGTGTAGTCTCTTAGAGGGAGTATTGAGTGAAACATCAACTTTAAACACTTGAGTGAAATGAGTGAACATCGTGAGGAAAATCCATCTTAGTATTTTACCTTTAATCAATGGTGTCTACCTTTGACTTTATTTATGTGCATTAATGAAAAGATTATGATATATGTAGTAGCTCGATACTTAAGTTTGTTTAAGTTTGAAGGATTGCATGTACTTGATCTTCTTTGAAAACAAATTGACAAAATATCTTAGTTATTTTTAAAATGCTTGAGGACAAGCAATAGTTCAAGTGTGAGGGTATTTCATAGGATTGAATCATCTTATATTTTTCTTATGCATTGCAATGTCTTTTCAATCCTTGTTGTGTTTAAATACTCAATTTGTGTTCATCTTGTGTTTAGATATAGATTAAAGGAGTGAACACAAATATATGCTAAAAGGAAAAAGTTTGACAAAGTTTGGAGAGCCTTATATGGAGGAGAAACAATCAAGGGCATTTAGAGGAGAATCAGAGAAGACCCGGGAAATAACCCAGGGCCACACAGAGGGCCACGATCGTGGGGAACCACGATCGTGAACTAATTAGGGTTTTAGATAGGTTGTGAATTGAGAGACTGCAACCTCCATAATCTAATTGGGGTTTATGATTTAGGATTAATGGTTATAACTCGAGAGAGAGTAATCAATCCCAGGATAGTCTAGAATCAACAATCCAATAATTCATAATCTGTTAGGTTCGCATTAAGGATAGGTAAAATTTCCTTTCTCTCAATTATTAATTTCTTTCAGTTAATTCTTGGGTGTGTTGCAATTGCTTAGTAATTAATATTTTCGTGTTTAAATCTTAATTTGAATGATTGAATTAAATTCTCGTATTAGTTTCGTTGCATCTTAAATTTCTGTTATTTGTTTCTGGCCTTAGATTTCGTGGGATCAACACTTTTGGTAGTACGCTAACGAATCGTGCGTTTGCTTATTATCGAGGGTTAATAATTAAAACTTACACACAACCAAACCTCATAATCAAATCTTCTTAAAACTGGCTCTCTCGTTTAAACACTATAGTAGTTCTAAGTCATGTCCTTTATGAGATTGTGCTTCATTTATAGTATTATTCATCAAAGCTCCACCAGTAGTTGCATCTACAAAGATATTGGTGTTGTAAGTCATCATGTTATAAAAGGTTTAGACTATTAGCCACTTCTCTAATAGCACAACCTTAATTAATCTTTATACCTCTTTTAAGCCTCATATAAAGATTTATCTTCCCTAAGGGAAAAAGTGGTGATCTAGTTCCTTATCTATACAGTCTTGCCTAGGGGAAAGTAATTACCTAGGAAAGCATATGGTGATTGATCTTACTAGTAGAGCTTGCAAACACGCTCTAGCTTTATCCTTTAAAGAGAAAAGGAATAGTTTGAACTTAATAGCATCAGGGGAGACACTATTAATCTTTATTATATCATACAACAACAACAACACCCAATATAAATCTCACTAATATACGAGGTTTGGGAGGTTCAATATTATGCAACCTTACCCTTAACTAGTAGAGAGGATGTTTCCAAATGACCCGCATAAAAAAAGAGAAAGCAAGAGAGAAAGAGAGAGATAAAACTAGCAAGAGAGAGAGAAGAGAAATATATTAGTTAGTTAATTAATTAAAAATAAAATAAAAAATAAAATATGATAATAAGAATAATAATAGTGCAAATATTAGTAGTAATAATAGTAATGACAACAATAAAAATAATAATAGTGTAGTAGTAATAGAAGTAGTAATAGTAGTAGTAGTAGTAGTAATGGTGGTGGTAGTAGTAGTAGTAGTAGAAGTGGTGGTGGTGGTGGTGGTGGTGGTGGAAGTATTAGTAGCAATAAACGTAGTTATAATAATAATAATAATAATCGAAAGTTAATAATAATAACAATACTAATAGTGATAATAATAATAGTTATTAAATCAAGCTAAATCCCTGAGAGATAAGTATTACTTATTTACAAGTTTAGGCTAACTATAAGACATATTACAAGGATTACTTTATGAGGAATCCTTTATCTGAATCCTAGTACGCCAAAGTTTTCCATTGCAGGTCATGTTTTCAGTAAGTTCCTACATTGCCAATCATTCTTGATTATCTCCCCCCAACCCTTCTTAGGCCTCCCTTTTTTCCTCTTACGGTCTCTAAGTATGATTTTCTCACATCTTCTCATTGGAGCGTCTGGGTATCTCCGCTTAACATGTCCAAACCACATAAGCCTTTTCTCTCTTAATTTGTCAATAATATTAGCTATCTTTAATCTATCTGTTACCATTACATTCTGGACCTTATTTCGTCTAGTAAGGATGCACATCCATCAGAGCATCCTTATCTCCATTACCATTAGCTTATGATTATGAATTTGATTGATGGGCGAACATTCTGCTCCATAAAGTATTGCCAACCTAATCGTTAGACGATAGAATTTGCCTTTAACCTTAAGTGGTATCTTCTTGTCATACAAAACTCCTGATGCACTTCTCCATTTAAGTCACCCTAGTTTGATCCGGTGAACTATGTCTTCATCAATCTCCATATAGATAGGTGTAGTTTATGGTTTTTGGATGGTGATTGTCCAAACCAATTTTGTTGTATCATGAACAGAAGAGAGAGCTTTAGCTTAAAGTTAGAAGCTTTGAAGCTAGGTCTTGCAATGCCTAAGTTGTTGCCATTGGCATCATATGTGTATACTATGCACGTTTTAACCACAAGCATACGGCCTGCCCATAGCTAGCATAGGCGAGTATAAAATGGTCCTCAAGTACTGTTGGTCAATTACTATCTAGCTACAAACTTAATAAGTTAGACTAATGATTATGATAGAATGCATAACAGAACAAAATAAATAAATCTAAATACTAAAACAAAACAATGATCATGAATAAGCCAATCTATAAATAAACTAGATTTAGATAAGGTTTCTCCTACATTTTTACCATATTCAATTTCTCTCTGACTTAGTGAACGATTCTAGCTTCTTGGACCAATAAGAATTCCTAACTTAGATTATATTCTCTCTTAAGACATACAATCCATATTCTTACATTAATCAACTAAAATTTCTTTTGGATCAAGAAAACTTAAGAATGTTTTTTTTAAGAATTCCCTTGATAGGTTTTACCCTAATCTACGATGATTTTATGGCTTTCTCCTAATTAGTTCATGCTTATCCCCCTTTACATATGTTGTGATCTAACCACACATTTCTTAAATTTCGATGCATAAATTAAATAATTGAATCTTTTACTTTCAGTCCTTCAATTCAGGTAGTTATAAAAATATGGATAAATCATAGAAACTAGAAACTTTCATTAAACTAAAAATCAATCAAAATTATTACATCCTATGTTCATTCCACCTAAATCTATATCCTAATTAGCTTATAATTAAGAAAATAACGAAAATCAATAAACAATAAAGAAAACAAACAAGTGTAGCACAACTTCCAAATGACTTCCCACTGCTTTCCCATTATTTGTTGGCCAAAGAACTCCTCTTTTTTGCCTTCTTTTCTTTAAATCCAATATCTAACTTTTAAAGGAGCTACACGATTCCCATACAAGTTTGTGTAGCAAGATGCGTTGTGCTTATAATTCTTCAAAAATCGCCAATGCTAACACATGACTACATGGGGATGTATAAATGTCAAGTTTCTTACTCCAAGGGGTAACATGTGTGAAGGATTGTATAGAAAAAACAAAAGCAACCACATTTGAACATGGTCCTAACACGATAGTATGTAGGCGTCGTGTTCAAATGTCGTTATTTAAATCTTCTAAATTTGCTCCAAGTTAGTTCAATTCCTGTCTAATTTTGCTCTTTTTGCTAGAATAGGCGAAAATAAGAGTTGCAAGTTGAAATACTTAAGTACCAAATTCTCCAAAATCATCTTAAATACAAGCATTATGCCATAGAAATGATGCTAAAAGTACTACAACAGGCCATATGTGGCAGGGAATGTTTTTGTTAATGGTATCGTTCCAACCCCCTCTACGGGATAAAATGGAAAGCTGACTTTTAATGTTATATAACCCTCCACAATAGGTTTTGAAAGTTAAATTTTGTGCACTCATTTTTTTAAAATTTTAATAAATATTATAAAATTAAGTGAAATTTTATGATTATATATATATATAGACAGATATGACCAAACATAGATATCACGATAAGGAAAATGATAAAAAGATTGTAAAAACATACATTACATCCACAGAGGATGCAATAAAGTCTACGCGTGAGATTGTCTGAAGCACCCAACAACCTTCTATGTCAGAGTCCAGTCCTTACTATTTACTGCTGTCGCAACAGCCACATTAATGAAATTCTCTTTAAATATAAACAAATAAGAAAAGTCAGTGGGGTGATGATGAAGAAGAAATTGTAAATGTTGGTACATGGTCAAGCACTCTGCTCTACGTCTGATGGATATTTTCTACTGATGAAAGGCAAAGTCTTCCCCGTGTCTTATCTTTCAATTTAACGCTTTTGATTTTCTGTTTATGTGCCAAACTGAAAATTAGGGTTCGCACTCTTCTCTCTTCTTTGTTGTATCTATTTTGTTACTTACTGAGGGGAAAAATGAAATAGACCACCTGCTTATTTCGTGTTTTTTTTTTTTTCACTCGTGAGTTGTTATTTTTTAGTTTCTGTTCGAATTGTTTAGCTTCTGATCTTGTTCTGTTCTTTGGGTTCGTGAAGTTGGCTACTTTGGTAATGGATCTCTTGTTTCTTCACGCGGCTTTGGTCTTTATTAGTTGTGTCTCAGTGGGGTTTGTGGCTTCCCAATCTGTAAGAATATTTTGAAGCGGTAATTTTTGCTTTTTATTTATATATATATATATCTTCTTTTAGGGATATATGTATTTGAATCTTGGTTTCTGGTATTTTAGATTCCTGCCAATGGCAGTGTTCAGGCTCAACTATTAGTTTCCAAGAGTGGAAGAGTTAAAGGTGCGTGTATGATATCTTTTTGAGGAACTCTGTGCAATGTTCTGTTTAATCTGTCAACTCTAAATGTTGGCTTTCGTTATTCTAATCATTATGTTTGTAATTGTTATTGAAAGAAGTTCTATAGCTGCTTCAATGTGATGCTTGGGAGGCCGCTCAGTTGTTGAAATGGCTTTGCTGATTTCTCCTAGTTCGATAAATATCATATGAATGGCCATTTGACCATGTTTATATAAGAAAAGAAGGATTTTCATTTAGCTGTATGCGAAATGATATAGTATATTGTACTTTTGTGAATGGATAAATATTAAAAAGAAAACAAGTCAGGGATATAATGCTACAGTATTTTTAGTCCTAGTGCTTGTTCATGGGTACAGATGAAGTCTGTGTAATATATACTGTTCTGTGTCTGATAATGTATCAGTATAAGTTTCTTAATTTTCCTCTAATGGGTATGTTAGAGTGTCAATATTCATATTGTTTTTAGAACATGTGCTACCGCTTGTGATGTTAGATTTTCTGGTTGGCAGTGTGGTGCCCTCCTGGATGGGATATCAACTCCAATAAGAGTAAGTGCTTCAAGTACATAGGAGATTCCCGATCTTGGGATGAAGCGGAGAGCTACTGCAGAGGCTATAATGGACACTTGGCAGCTTTGACATCATATGATGAATTAAATTTTTCTCAAGTGTTGTGTGTTCAAAATGTCAATGGCTGTTGGGTTGGAGGAAGAGGGATTGACATTAGTTCTACTTCTAACTGGAAGTGGTCTGATAACATGTCAAGGTGGAACGGGTCCCTATTGGACAGAGGTCACTTGAATTTGAGCTGCTCCAATATATCATGTCCTGATAATAATGTAGCTGATTGGTGTACATTGGTGACTAATGGAACCACATGGCTTGTGGGGGAGAGATGTGACAGCTCTCATTCTTTTATCTGCATGCGAGATGTTGGTATGTCCTCATAATTATCTGTTCGCATATTGCTATAACCCCAATTTGCATAATTTATCTGTATTTTTTGTCAATGACATGATTTCTTGTTGCTTGTCCTGGCCTTCATTGTTGAGAACACATATTGATTTTTATTTTGTTTTCAATCCGTCCATCATCACGGACACTCTTTCCCTTTTTCTATTTTCATTTGTAGAGAGCAAATGCTATCACATGCGCTGCCACAGGGAATATCTTATTATACTTGGTGTTGTTAGTGGATTGATCCTCTTTACAACATTAGCTGTTGTTATTTGGCTTCTTGCATATAGACGTAGCAAAAAGCGTAGAAAGTCCAGGAAGTTGTATAATCCAGCTACTTCTGCATTAGTTGCCCCATCATGGCAAGTCTTCACCAGAGAGGAATTGAAATCCATTACCAAAAATTTTAGTGAAGCAAATCGTCTTCTTGGTGATGCAAAAACTGGTGGCACATATAGTGGCATTCTACCTGATGGATCAAAGGTGGCAATTAAGAGGTTGAAGAGATCTAGCTTTCAGAGGAAAAAAGAATTCTATTCTGAGATTGGAAGAGTTGCAAGGCTTCATCATCCAAATTTGGTTGCCATTAAAGGATGTTGTTACAATCATGGTGATCGGTACATTGTATATGAGTTTATAGTTAATGGGCCACTAGATAGGTGGCTATACCACATGCCAAGGGGAGGTAGGAACTTGGATTGGTCAACAAGGATGAAAATTGCTACAACTCTCGCCCAAGGAATTGCGTACGTATACACTCAAACTTTTCTTATTTGGTGGATTGGCATAATGGTTACTATGGTATTACTATTATTATATTTATCATGAATGTGGCTAAAGTCACTTTGATTGTGTGAATGGCGGCTGTGGTAGAAGCATTAGTCATTGTGTTGATTATGGCACTCTCAGTGCAGTCTATTTACTTTTTAGGTTTTACTTTCTTTTGAGGTTATTTAAGTTGAATAATATTCCTTTTTTTCTTTCGTTAACTTGTTATCACATGAATGGTGGTCTTAGTATGTTCCTAAGAATGCTTTCCAGAATATATGCAATGGACATTCAGTATATATGACAAATACAAGAAAGGAAAAACAAGGACCAATCATGGTTCATTTACTATTTGCTACCATAGATATGCTAGGTATGAGTTTTATCTATTAATTGTTCGTCTAATGTGTATATATAAACAGACGTGTGAACATGTACCCACATACAAAAATATATTAAAGCTGAAACTTGAATGGAGCTCCGTTCTTTCACTTTGTAGGAATTGGTTTCTGCATTACATGCCATTTAGGATTCTGAATACCACATAAATTCCTACTCTTAAACAATTTCAAGATGAATAGTTGATGTACTAATTAGCTTTTTATAGTGTTTTCATTACTCTTTACCTAGCTGTATTCTAATAATTTCAAAGTTAGATAAATGGTTAGATTAAATAAATTTATGGAAAGAATTAACATCTTAATTGTTCACACAATATTTTCTAAAATCCTTCATTTATATTCTAGCCTATAGTATTTCCTCTCAATTTAATTTCACCATTATAAGAAGTTTGTACTTTTAAAAGTCCAGTCTTACTGTCATTTCCTACATCTCATGACTTTGCTTATGTTTTTAACTAAGAATTTTAACTTTATTTTAGTAGGGTACGTATTTATTTAATTATTTTGATATAACTAAAGATATTTGATTTTGGTAGGATACTTGTTTTTTTTTCTTTTCATCAAACAATTGTACTTTGATTCGTTCCTGTTTCTAAAAATAGTCCCTATTTTACTTCTCTTCTCATTAGTTTGCTTTCATTTCTAGCCCAAGAACCGAACCTTAATTTGGTAAGGTACATATTTGTTTTAAGATTTTTTTTAAATTTGTAAGAGATGTATGGTTTTTGTATTTGTTTTATCTCTTTACTTCCTACAATTTTACTTCTTTAGTTTAGAGTCTTTCTTATTTTTCTTCTCTCTTTATTATAACTCCAAAATGCTTATTCCTCCCCTTAGCTCTTCTATACTTTTTCTTTCAACACAGTCTTCCATTGAAGTCATATTTTCAATTGAAGAATATGAAACTTATTTTCTAAGGGATAAGCATGTTAATTAGAATCTAGTTTCACTATCATGTTTTTCCTTGTTTCCATGTAATATTTAAGCTCCATAGAAATGATCGATTATTTAAATTTGTTGACATTATCTGTATATTTTTGTACACAATGATTTTGGAGTGAAAATTGATCATTGCTTCTTTTTCCTTTCTAGCCTGATTAACATTGATGATTGTGGATGAAAGAAATCATAATTTGTAATAAATAGTTGGATGTATATAGGTATGCTTTAACATATAATTCTAAGTGCAAATATTTATGTAACAGTATACTTCTATATTTCTAAAGTTCAAAAGATCATGATTACTACCCTGAATTCTTATTGTATTAATTTGTAATACTTTCCCTTAATAATGACAGCATCTACCTTTTGATATTCAATTACAAAACATCCACACGAAAATATGGGTACATATATCGTTCACTTTAAGTCAAGGCTATTTCATACATCATAGGAACTAGACCACTCGTTTTTTTCCTTCTTTCTGCTACCTGTTTGATAATTCCAATGTTCTTTTGGAATCTAGAATGCCTGCAAAATATCTGCATTTAGTTCTTGCATTAAACTGAAAGACTCAAGTTGCAGGTTTCAGGCCAGTTGTCTGCATCTTGGCTTCTTATCTCTGCTGTGGTTAGTTTTTACTACAAAAAGTTTAATATGATTGATCTCGTCTGTTCTTATATTCTAGATTCTTGCATGATAAGGTGAGGCCCCATGTGGTGCATCATGACATCCGTGCTAGCAATGTTTTGCTTGATGAAGAGTTTGGAGCACATTTAATGGGGGTTGGTCTCTCTAAGTTTGTGCCATGGGAAGTGATGCATGAAAGAACAATGATGGCAGGTGGGACATACGGATACCTTGCTCCAGAATTTGTTTACAGGAATGAGCTTACAACTAAGAGTGATGTTTATAGCTTTGGAGTACTGCTGCTTGAAATTGTAACTGGGCGTAGGCCCGCCCAAGCAGTTGACTCGGTCGGTTGGCAAAGTATATTTGAGTGGGCCACACCTTTGGTACAGGCACACCGCTACCCTGAGCTCTTGGATCCTCATATAGCTTCTTCTTCTTCTGATGTTCCAGAAGCTGGAATCATTCAGAAGGTGGTGGATCTTGTATATGCTTGCACTCAGCATGTCCCATCCATGCGACCAAGAATGTCTCATGTAGTGCATCAGCTACAACAGTTGGCCCAGCCACCACCTTTGAAGTGAATCTGACTGAACTGTAAGTTTGGAACTTTATTGACAAGATACCTGGAGTGACAGTTTTATCCCAGAGGGATTAATTAAGAGGTTAGCACTATCGTAAGATTGCAGCAGGACTGACATACACCAATTGATGTTATGTTTTCAATAGTTTTGCTGAAGAGTTGTAGATTGAGAATATAATCTTATAGATTATGTAGACCGTGATAGGACACAATTCATTGCACTTGAAGGATCTTTGGAAGCTTTAGTCTCCTGTTAAGTTATGTGGAGGACTTCTGGCCTCATGTGTCTGGGATATTGATCTCACTTAAGGAATTATGGCCGAATAATGATAAGGTACATAATTCTATCCTCTTACCGAGATCCTGAAGAATCAAAGAGGTACCGCATCCGTTTCATCTGTTAAGGCATATGTTACCAACGTTGCTATAATTTTGGCTGATAAAGTTCCCATGCTATGAATTGTGGACAAAACAATTAAGGGATCATCTATTACATAATTGGTTTGCAGAAGGCGGACATCCCATGTGATTTTATTTAGGCTCGGGTTATTTCAGCTGAACGTTTTAACGTCTAAATTTCTCTGCCACATTACCATGCTCCAAATTAGCATTTATAGCTCCCATTGACGTGCCCTTTTGTTTGTCTTGCGTCAATCAAAATAATTAGTTAGGCTAGCTGGTATTTACTGTTTCAGGTTTAAACAAGAACTAGACGTTAGCTCTGCAATATAAATCCTTTAACATGATGTCGCCTCTCAGCTGACGTATCTCTGTAACAGCACCACCTCTGGATTATCGTTGCACTATCGGGTTACTACTATCGTAGGCAAGATGTTTGAGCTTTCTATTTGACACGATGCATCAAACACACATTGCTCTTTCCTCTTTCAAGTTCAATTGTCTTCTCACTCTGCCTCACGTAGACATTGTGTCTCACTTTCACCAAAGATTCTACCTTTTTGTCAGATATCTCATGTTCAACATCTATATTTTCATCGTTTCCTCAGTTTCAACTATTGTGCAAAATGGGTTTATTTTTTGGTGGTATTCTTTTATTCACAGTACTTAATTTACTAGTCCAATACGGAGCTTTATAGGCCATTCTTTTTTTTTTCCCTATTTCTTATCGTCTGAAGAAGAAGAGAAACCTGTGAAGTGTTGCTGATAGAAATTATGGAAATATAATCTAAGGTTTTTGCTAGAGACACCGTCACAACACACAAAAAGTCCCTCTTTTAAAACCACAAATTCTTAAAGCACTAATGATCACAGTCGTAGACCTGTTCTTACTACTGTTGTGGCATTGTATGTTGCTATGGTGGAAGATCTTCAACCTTAACCAATTTCTTTCATCCTACCTTGTTAACATCATAACATAAGATAAATTAGAAACACTAAGAGGGAAATATCTAAGGGATTTTTTATTTTTTATTTGACATGGTATGAGTTCACTGTCTAGTGGATCTGCTGACGATTATCAAATTAGCACCATTAATTGGGAATTTAATAGCATGTTGGTTAGTATTATAAACTCGAGAGTTCAAATTTTTCATAATTTACTCTTTAAAAATATTGTATACAAATACTAAACGTGAAAGAAATATAATGGAAAAAATGATTTATGTTGGATATATGGTCAATTTTAGCTGACGTACTCTCATGTTTTTTAACGCAAGCATTAAATTAAGTAATAATAAGCGTACATAATACCAAGTGAAAAAGATAACTATAGTTCAATTGAATATTGAGCAAAGGTTTGTGATTTTTTAGGAAAAGTTAATGACATCTAACTATTAAGGCCACTATAATGGGAGAATCATGATTACATATGACCTTAGAGGAACTAAGGTAATTCAATTTCTCTACTCATATTAGTTCATCAACTTGAATATTTAGCTAGTTCATCATCCAGGAGACATTACTATCACCTTTATATATATATATATATGTGTGTGTGTGTGTGTGTGTGTGTGTGTGTGTGTGTGTGTATTACAAATACGGAAATTTAAAGAAACCGATTATGGAAAGATATGAAGACAATCCAAGCTTCAATTCAAACCCTTCTTGTGGTGCGAAACTTTAATAGCACTCTATACGCTCAAGAAATTGAGGGCTCCATTATAATCTCCAAGCAATCCATTGACGAATTCTTGAACTGTTTGAGTATCACTTAACTAAACTAAGATTTAATGAGCACTTTTTAACTTGGAGCACCAAGTAAGAGGGAAAGTGGTTAGTTAGAAAGAAGTTTGACATAGTTCTAGTCAACTCCTTATGGATGACTAATTTTCCTCATAACATTGGAATTTTAGTTTTCGTTTTATTTTATATCATGGTCCAATAGAGATTCAAATCTAGAAAGACAAAAGAACTGTGAGAGTTCATTTATATTATTTAATCGCTTGATTAATTAAGAGAGCTATGAAGAAGTGGTTTTGAAAGGATTAATTGTTGTAATAGTCACATGTGAGTGGTTACCCCACATCGGAAGGGAATGAGAATGATAAAGTATATATATACAAGGAAGGCCTATTAACCCAATAGTTTAGGCTTTTGGGTTATTAAACTATTGGGTTATAGATGGTGTCCATTCTTATATGTATGCACTCGCACAAGCAAGCTTGGGCACGAGCTCATGTACTCTCCGAAATTGATCTCCCCAATAAGTGGTATCAGAGTAAGGTTCGTCCTTAGTTTGTTTGTAATGTTTGTTATATTGAATACTATATTTTGAGTCTGTAATGACACTTAATGATTAAGAAATAAAGGAGACTACTTCAAATATAACACCAGGGACATCGACTTCCTCGTCCTCATGGTCAAGGATTCCGTTGTCAAGTTTGAAATTGGCGGTGGAGATATTTGACGGTACTGGCCATTTCGGCATGTGGCAAGGGGAGGTCTTGGACTCCCTTTTCTAGCAGGGTCTTGACGTTACCATTGATGAAAAGAAACCAGAAGATGTTGAGGATAAGGATTGGAGTATCATAAATTGGTTGGCATGTAGAATAATTCGATCGTGTCTGTCCAAAGAGCAGAAGTATGATTTCAAGAACGAGACTTCTGCACACATATTATGGAAGGCATTGGAGGACAAATTTATGAAAAAGAGTGGTCAAAATAAGCTCCTTATGAAGAAAAGGCTGTTCTGATTTGATTACTGACCAGGTACTACTATGAATGAACACATCACTATGTTTAATCAGTTAGTAGCAGACCTGTTGAATTTAGATGTGAAAT
>JANQAP020000582.1:3801427-3811527 GCA_026874005.2 Erythroxylum coriaceum
CTTTGGCGTGACTCGAACTCAAGACCTCCTGTAAAGGAGAGCCTTAAGTGAGGAGCTGAAGCCATTAGGCCACTCCTAGTTGTCAATATTATTCTTTTTTAATATTATTCTATGCATTTTCAAAAAGCAAAAAAACATAACCTTTTGCTTGTTTCGTCCAGTATAGTTGATTGATGTGCTCCTCTTTCATTTTAAGATGAAGAATCACTAACCTCTTCCATGAAAAGTGCTTTGCAATCTTGCCAAGTCCACGACATACTTATTATTACATTCTAACAAGTGATAACAAAGTGAACTTTACTAACAACATTATAATTAGTTGAGTTGGAACTCAATTGCAGAACTCCCTCGATCACGCACAATCTTATTACACTTCCTCACTCTTATTCTCCCCATACTTCTATCTTTTTTTATATTCTCTTATTTCTAAACATACAATATCATTCCTTTTTATAATTGTTAAAGGTTGGCTTGTTATTACGTAAGACAATTAAGAATAAACAATAAGATATGTTTTCATAAGATCTTGAAATAAAGACATTATTTTAAATAAATTACTACTAATTATAAGAGGAGGTTAGCTGATACTTTATCACTTATTAGATAAACACAGATATAACTGTATATAAGATGGTGGATTTTTGTAAAGATAATTTAGATATATATAAACGTATAACAATAATTTTGCTTAAAGAAAATTAGATGTTTGTGAAAAAAGGAAAATTCTAAAAGTTCAAAGTAGTTGATTTTTAACACTTTGCCCCAAAAATTACTCTCTTGTAATATTATTTTGGAGGCTCCATCGAATCTTTTTCTAAACTTTTTACATTTTGCTCCACCTAATCCTTTAGTGAATATATGAGTTGCTTGCTCCTCACTCTTGACGTACTTAAGTTTGATTTCACCTTAAAGTGTAATTTTCATGAATGAAATAATAGTGAATCTCCTTATGTATTCATATTGAGTGAAAAAATTAATTCTTTGTGTTTGTTTAAATGGCATCTCATGGGTAATTAATTAAATTGAGGGACCTTACATTAATTTAACTTTTTGATAATTTATAACATATGTGACAATGAATAATCTATATATTTATGCAAAAATAGTGAATTCAATGATATGAACTTATTCAACAATAGGAAGGAGTATATTTGAGGTACCTACAACAACAACATCTTAATAGAAGCCTTGCTAAAATGTGAGGTTTAGAGAGGTCCAAAAGTATCCAGCCTTACCCCTAACTAGTAGAGAAGTTGTTCTCGATAAATTTACAGAAAAAAGAGAAAAAAGAAAAAAAATTTGGAGAATTTTTTAATAATCAAAATTAAAATAAAAAGCTAAAAATATATAAAATACATAAAAAAGTAAAAATACAAAATGACAAAATAAAAATAAAAATAAAAGAAAAATATTAAAAATAATAAAGAACAGAATGAGAGCCAAAGACATATGGTTTGGAAGGTATGATCCATTATGTGTACTATGTAAACTAGTGAATGAAAAGCAGAAACCATTTGTTCTTTAAGTGTAGTTATAGCAAATCGATGCAGAGCATGACCTTGAATATGATACAACTCCCTAGCTTCAACTTTGGACGGCAGGAGACATTGAACACTATCATTAGGTGCAACAGAACAGGCTAGAGAATGTATACTCATCAAAACTTCATTTTAGATGGTAATTTATACGTACGGGGAGAAAGGAACATAAGACTTTACAAGAATGAGGAACAACATAAGTATGAACTTGTTAAGCAAAACTGTCAACACGATTACAGAAGTTATCATAACCTATGAGAAGCAATGCTCTATTAGCCAGGATATTAGAGAAATGTTGTTAATATGATGTAAATTTTGTATCTTTTGTATATTCAGAGTAGAGTAGGCTCTTTAGTTTGTAAATGTATGATCCTTGCATAAGATTGGGGATTAGCTTTTGCTATAGTTTAATAAATATTCCTTTTAATTTTCAAAAAAATTAATAAAAGTATAACTAAAAATAAAAATAAAAGATAATAATGATTTAATTTTCAAATGGTAATTTCATTTGAATGAGACACAACGCTAAAAGTTTCACAAGTAAATCCTTTCTAACATTGTTCAAAGAACCCCTACAACCTATACCTTAGAGGAAATTTTTGTAGTTCAAACAAAATATTGAACGTTTCATTTACTCTTTAGTTATAAATCAACCAAAGACCCACAAATATGAATAGAATCAAAGGATCTCCATTTAAAAACACTGATTATAGGCTTTACCCCTCTTCAAATGCAGCAATTTTCTCTGTAATCTTTTCTTTATGCCATCTTTAATTTCAAGAATGAAACTTAAAAATATTTCAAAATGATTCAAAAGATATACAAACTATAAGCCGATTTACAATCAATTGATTAGTTTTGCCAATAGAATTCATTTAGACTGCAGAGTGGAGGAACCTTCCTCTCAACCTTAATTGAAAACTAAGTTCACCAAGGATCAACCTTTAGAAATGAATATCCAATGGGATGTTTCTCCTCTATGCTCCTATAACTACTTATTCCTCACATGTATACTTATTGGAACTGTTTAAACTTATGACAACTTAACTAACTTCGAGAGATCCACTCAATCTATAGCTCTTTTTCTTTACCTTGTAATGTATATGACCAACAATTATTTTTATAGATTGATATCAGGATTGTCGAACCATTGAATAAGTCGTGTAAAGTTATTTCAAGCATAGGTTTGAATTCTCCTTTTTGAGTTGTTTAATCTATTTATTTTAACTTTTAAAAAATCACCAAGTATATATAATAAATAAATTATTTAACAAATTGATAATTCAATCAAACAATAAATTTAACTAAAAATTAATAAAAATTGGAGCAAAGGTGGCCACACCTTTGAGGCTTAACTCATTAGATTCCTGTCAACGTGTAGAGTAACCTATAAAACGTTATAAAGCTCCGTAGGCTACAGATGCAACAATTCAATGCAGCTTCTTTAGTTAAATTTAACGCCACTTCTGTTATCGATCTTCTTCGTTTCTCTAGCTGACATAAATCGTGCTTTTCTATTACCTGTTGCTGTAAAATCTATTTCAAGAGGTAAGTTCATTGAATCTTTGATGACGACAAAGCCCCAATTTTGTGGTAGTCAACCAGATCAGATTCAATCCACAGTGAGGAAAAATAGAGCTTTGTCTTAGAAGTGCTCCTTTCCGTCTGTCTCAATCTTTTCCAAAAAGGTTCAATTTTAACAACAGAGTCCGAATCTTCGATCTGGCAAAAGAATGGATCTTTAAAAAGATATGTTTCCAGAAACCTGACCGTGAGGCTCTATATTGACGTTCGAATCATGTTTCTTTGCACACAAACTTTTTTTTTTTTTTTTTTTGCTTGGAAGTAGAGATGGCATAGTAAATGGAAGTCACCATTTTCCAGTAGCCCATGCCGTTTTTTCTAAATCTGCCGTATGCAAAAGATGAAGCCTTTATCAGCATGGTGCCTCCTGTTATTAGTTCTGATACACGGAGCAAATTGTTCAATCTCACCACGTAAGTTACAAGAATTTCACCAAAAGTTGCAGGTATTCACTACTCATGGTCCTTTTCCGTCTCGTCAAGCTTCAGTCCCCAAAAGGGTGAGAACATCTTATATTTTCGCTTCTTTGGCTAATTTGTGAATAGTTTGATGATTTTCTCCAAATTTCAATGACAGGCTGGAAAAATATTTTATCCAATAGGGTATGGAGCAGACCCAAATTGTGTGCAAGAGAGCAGTGAGGCCATATTGAAAACTCTGTTCGATGCTTTTCAAGTGCAAAATGAGCTTGAATTGCTGCGAGATGTCCATGACTTGGGTGGTGTTGTTATTGACTTGCAAGGTGGAAATTACAAGATCAGTAGACCAATTAGGTTGCCTTGTGGCAGAGGCAATGTTGTGGTTAGTCTCACAAGTTTTTCTCTGTCATGCCCTTTCCGTTTTTTTAAAATTTTTGTGAAGTATAGAAAAACAATTTTAGTGATGCAACTAAGGATATTGACACAGTTCATTTCAGGTACAGAAAGGGACATTGCGGGCATCAGATACTTTTCCAAGTGATCGTCATTTGGTTGAACTACGGTCTCCAAAATCCACAATTCCAGGCAGAAGAATTTACTACGAGGATATCACCTTCCGCGACATTTTATTCGACTCGAGCCAACGAGGAGGAGGAATTTTGATTGTGGATTCTGTCAGGATTCGTGTTGACAATTGCTTTTTCTTACATTTCAATACGCAGGGAATCTTGGTTCTGAAAGGCCATGAGATCTTCATATCAAGCTGCTTCCTAGGACAACACCCAACAATTGGTGGCGATAAAAGAGAGAGGACATTTTCAGGCACTGCCATTGATCTGGAATCCAACGACAATGTCATTTCAGAAGTTGCAATCTTTTCGGCAGAAGTTGGTGTATTGGTCAGGGGTGAGGCCAATCTAATCACAGGGGTACACTGCTACAACAAAGCTAACGTTTTTGGTGGCGTAGGAATATTAATAAAACCAGGTGGAACATTAACTAGGATCAATAACTGTTACTTAGATTACACAAACATTGTCATCGAAGATCCACTTAACGTTCATGTTACAGACGGGTTATTCTTAGGAAATGCCAACGTGTTATTGCGGTCCATTAAAGGTAAAATATCGGGGTTAAATATTGTTGATAACATGTTTAAAGGGGATGAATTCAACATGAATCCTATAGTTGAAGTGGACGGCAACTTCACTAGCATTGATCAGGTGATGATTGACCGTAATAACGTTAGGGGTATGAGCTTGAAGTCTACGGTGGGGAGGCTCACGGTGGCTAGAAATGGGACCAAGTGGGTGGCTGATTTCTCATCATTATTGATTTTCCCTAACAAGATAAACCATTACCAGTACTCGTTTTACGTTCAGGATGTGCCTGTTGAGCTTGTGGGGCATGCAGTGACCATGATAGCGAACAATGTGGTGGTGGTAGAGACCAAAATAGTGGTCAATGCGATAGTTTCTGTGGAGGTTGATCAGCACAACTTCATTGGAGAGAATTATTTTTTTACATGAAAGTCATTTTCTTTATTTTTATTTTGACTTACGCAAAGATTTTTGGTTGGTTATGCAATTCAAAAATTATATTTTTAATGAAAAAAGTTTGGTGATCATTATTATTATTATAAATAATAAAAATCTTTTTAAATAATTTCCTTTAAACTCATTAAACATCATATTTATTAACAAGAGGTAATTTTGATATAACTAATTTCAAATACAATGTTTTTACCATTGAGCATATGAAATATAGATTTTGAGTTAAATAATATTAAAAATATTTGTATTCTTTTCCTTCAAATTAGAAGGTCTAAAAAATTGTCATTAGGCTTGAATAAGACGGTACATCTTACTAGCTTCCAGTCTCTAAAATTGTTCAGTTTTAAGCTCAAATATTAAGAAATAAAAAACCCAAGAACTACAAGGAAACTGAGGAACGCCTGAAAGACTGATATTCTGTAAGCAGAGTTGGTGGGACTGCCTAGTTGGTTTCTTTAAGAAGCTGAGATGGCAATGTTTGATGATTGATTATTGAATTTTTTCTACTTCAAAGTGTGGAAGTTAAGGTGCAGTAGCTGGATTTCAACTGGCCATATCTCCTTAGGATTTGCTCAACTTCCATGAAAAAGACTATAAAGAAGCCTTAACCTCATTTTGAGAACTTCTGTAGTTTGGTTGCATACTGCCAACGTGCGGTAATGATTTTTGAGTCTTTGATGGACATGAATAAATTGTCCACCAATGCGTGCGTTGTTAAATTAGACATCTTTAATTTAATAAACACCTGGACCTCAACACCCAAACCTTTTACTGTTTTATGGTACTTCTCACTAACTTCATATGCTGGCTCTGTTCTTAATTTTCCAATCCTTCAGTTAGTTTATAATTTTATACAAACAATATCTTATATTTTGAGTATTGAACCCAAGTTCTATTAGAATAGTTGTCTCTAAATTGGTTTCTTACTGCTTGCTAAATTTAGAAAAAAAAAGAGGAAGAAAAGGACGGAAAAGCTTTCCAAATCAGGTGTCTGACGGAAGGAAAAAAGGACAAATGTAGGAGATTACGTAGGTAAGGCTAAGGAATAAGCAAAAACCGGAAGAGATATATTGTTGGTACTGAATGAACTTTCCATTGAAACAACAACAGTTTAAATACAAAACATTGTAACTAAACTTAGAGAAATAATAGCAAGAAAATCTCTCAATCTCATACTTGTAACTGAAAAAGCTAAACAAAAAATCAGAACTAAAAATTTAAACTGATTTGGTCAAAGATATGGAAAACTAAAACAACATAAATATGGAGAAAAATTTGTAGCTGATGCACATAATCAAACACTCCTCCTTGCACCAAAAACTGCAGATCGCAAGCTTTTTCCTTAGTAGCTCAAACTTGCTTCTTGGAAGAGGTTTTGTGAAAATATCTGCAATCTGGTCTTCAGTCTTGCAATACTTCAGACAAACAACATCATCCTTTTGCACACCTATGAGAAAAAACAATTTAATATTAAAATGCTTTATTTTTCCATAAAAGACTGAATTATTTGAGATAGCTATAGCTGCCTTATTGTCCACCATCACTTCAAAACTTGTCTTTTGCTCCATGTACAAATCAATCAGTATTTTTCTCACCCACAAAGCATGATTTATAGCTAATGTGACTGCAATAAACTTTGCTGCAGCAGTTGATTGTGCAACAATTTCTTTTTTTTTTAACAACAAGAGAATACTCTTGATCCAAGAATGAAACAATAACTTGAGGTACTTTTGATATCATCAAAAAAACCTCCCCAATCATTATCAGAATAACCTTGTAACTTGAAAATTTGATCAACACTAAATTTGACACCACAATTTAGAGCTCCCTTAACATACCTCACAACTCTTTTGGTTGCCTTAAAGTGAACTTCCCTTGCACAGTTCATAAAACTCGACAACACACTCACAACATGCAATATATCTGGTCTTGTAGCTATGAGAAACGTTAAGCAGCCAACCCAACTTCTGTACAGTTTTTCATCCACTTGTTCAGCTCCATCTTCTTTGCACAACTTCTCTTTTTGACACATCAGAGTACTCATGCTTTTGCAGTCCTCTATGTTAAAATTTTTCATATTCTCCTTTGCAGACTTCTTATGGTTGATGAAGATCCCATTTCCACTTTGCTTAATCTCCATTCCAAGGAAGTACACCATTTCTCCTAGGTCAGTCATTTCAAAGGCTTACAACATGTCTGCCTTAAATTGGTAGATAAGTTTAGCATTGTTTCCTGTAACAAGAAGATCATCAACATACAAGGAAATAACTACAAAATTTGCATCATCACCTTTGACATATAAAGTTGATTCACTAAGGCTTTTAACAAACCCTATTTGCACCAGATGCTCATCAATTATGCTATACCATGCTTATAGAGCCTCTTTTAAACCATATAATGCCTTTTTCAGCCTATAGACTTTGTCCTCTTGCCTTTTCACAACAAAACCTTCAGGTTGCTAAACAAAGATTTCTTCCTTCATATATCCATTAAAAAAATGCTGATTTTACGTCAAGCTGATAAATTTTCATCCTTTCAGTACTAAAATAGCTAAAAGTAACCTGATTGTATCGACACAAAAATTTGAGCATACCCTTTTACCACTAACCTTGCTTTGTATTTGTTGATTGATCCATCAGCATTTAATTTTGTTCTAAACCCACTTTACTACAATTACCTTTCAATGTTCATGCCTTTCAACAAGCTCCCAGGTCTGATTTTTATCAATTATAGAGAGCTCCTCTTACATAGTAGCCCTCCATTTGGAATCCCTTTCTACTTCCCAGTACCCAGCAGGCTCAAAAACTGCTACATTACATCTTTGGTAAATATCAGTGAGCAGTCTAGTTCCCCTTATAGGAGTGTGATCCCCTAACTCATCTTGATTTTATAGAGAATTGACAATTTATTTGTTTTCTGCGTCTTTCCAGCTCCATTGCTCATTTTCCATGAAGTGTAATCCCTACTTACTATAATTTTCCTTGTATGAGGTTGGAAAAATCTATAAGCTTTAGAGATTGTACTGTATCCCATAAAGATACCAGGTTCGGTCTTTTTGTCAAGCTTATCTCTCTTAATCTATAGCACATTAGTACAGCATAGGCAGCCAAATATCTTAAAATTTTGGATAGAAGGCTTATAACCATACCGAACCTTAAAAGGAATCTTCCCATCTACAACTTTTGTCGGAAGTCTATTAGGAAGAATATAGCAGTACTTGTAGCCTCTGCCTAAAACTTTTTAGGTAGTCCTTTTTCATAAAACATGTACTTCACCATCTCTATAATAGTCCTGCTCTTCCTTTTGCTGACTCCATTCTGTTATGGCATTTTTGGAGCTGTAAGTTGATGCTCAATTCCTGACTCTTAACAAAACACACTAAATTGTTTTGATGTGTATTCTTTGCCATTTTCAGACCTTACAACTTGGATCCGATAACCACTTTATTTCTCAACCTATTTTTTGAACTTCCATAATATATCAGCAACTTTTGAATTGAACCTGAGAAAATAAATCCAGCACATTCTGGTGAAGTCATTAGTAAAAACTATATAATATTTACTCCTGTTGAGTGAAAGAGTTCTTTGAGGTCTAGCCAAATCTGTGTGTATGAGTTGTAGCTTCTCCATTACTCTCCAAGAGGACTGTGAGAAGGGTAATCTTGCTTGCTTGCTAAATTGACAAGCTTTGCAATTTGGAAAATCAAACTCTAATTGAGGTAAACCTTGGACCAACTACTTCCTTTGCTTTGCTAGCACTCCAACATGATGAAAATGACCTAGTCTTTTATGCTAGGTCTTTGTGCTACGTAAAGAAATCGAATAGGCTGTTTGCTTCTCCTACATTGGATCTAGAGAGAAGCTTTTGCCTCTCATTTTGATTATGAAAACTTCCTTATCATCTTCTTCCTTGGTTAGACATTGTTTGTCTTTAAAGATGACTTTAAATCCCTTCTCTAGTAGCCGTCCAAATGTCAAACAAATTTTGATCAATGTTAGGTACAAACATAACATCAGAAATAATTTTGGTACCCGTGTAACTTATTGTAATATGCTCACATTTGTCAATTTTGACTTTTGATACTTCACATGTGTCCAGATTTTTGAAAAGTTCCTTATCGTAGGTCATATGGTTGGTGCAATCACTATCTATAGGCCATTTTTCACTGGAATGGCTACTGGCAAAACAAGTTACAACAAATAGTTGCTCTTCCTTCTCCTGTTGGCCTATAACTTGTGCTTCATTTCTCTGTTGAAATTTGGTCTTGATTCACTTGTGATGTCCCATCTTGTTGCATTTAGCACACTTGACATTTGATCTTTTCCAGCACTTGAAAGGAGGATGGAATTTATTGTCACAGTGTTTGCAAAGAGGAAAATCTGAGTTCTTTCTTTCATTATTGCTGTTGGTGCTGGCAGCAACTTTTGACGTCCCTGGGTTTTTTTTATTTGTCTTGCTCATGTCTTTTCCTCCATTATTGTTTTGCAACTTGGCTATAAGTGTTCCCTCCACAAAACCTTCAGCCCTCATTAATCTCCTTTGTTCTTAGGCCTATAAGGCATTTAGTAGCTCCACCAAACTAATTTTTAACAAAAATTTAATATTCTCCAAAGAAGAAATTGTTGGCTCAATTCTTTCAGGAATTGTAACTAAAAATTTCTGAATGATCCTTAAATCAGAAAATTCAGACCTAGGCAACCTTACCTTGTTGGCAATGTTTACGAGTTTATCAACATACTCTTTAATAGTTTCAGACTCCTTTATTCTCTGCATCTCAAATTCTTTGACCAAGTTTAGTACTTGCATTTCATTAATTCTCTCATCCCTTGCGTTTGGTTGATGTCCCCATGGGTGAGGACAGATGACAGAGACAGAAAAATCCTATCTCCGACTTGTTTGCTTGCTGTCCCCACCAATTTCTGTTCCTATTCCGGATGACAAAGACATAAAATTTTTGTTCCTTCCAAAACCAGAGGACAAGAATGCAGAGACGGAGACAGAAACAA
>JANQAP020000582.1:3860080-3874973 GCA_026874005.2 Erythroxylum coriaceum
CCACTAATCAAATTTGGGCCCATTTTTCATAAACATCAAAGTCACAATTGTTATTATACTCATTGAGCAACCTCATTGACAAACATTTCCAATTTGGAAAGTCATTACAAAACAAAATTTATTCATATACAATGGTACAATATTTGAGGAATACATTATTTAAGACAAAAATAATAGAAAAACGTATGCAGATGCCAACTGATCCCGACCTTTATCTCTTACTCAAAAGCAGTGGTTAGATTCCAAATTTGTTTAATTGGAGATCTCCCTAAGCCTGAAAAAATGTTGCAATATTGGGTTAAGTTTTGTGAACTTAATGAGTGGACCATCCTCGATGGCTCACTTAATCACATAACACATCAATTCATGTAATCACATAATTCACTTCATTTCACTAATCACCATGTTGAATCATATTCACTTAATTCATATTTTACATTCAGAAATCATTCAAACAGGGAATTTCAATCATTTAAACATATATATCAATTATATATGCAATGTACATGAGACTCACATTCATTTACTTCATTGTTGTGGCCGAGTGCCTTTTTTTCACTGTCCCGTATCTGTTGTAGATATCGGGCTCTATCATACTGTCCCTTATCCATTAGGGATACAGGGCTCTTTATACATTGAGCCTTAGGCTCTTACTGCAAATGTCTGAGCTTTAAGCTCTTTTTTACTGGTGACTCTGGTCACAATTACCTTTATATTTCATGCATTCATGTAGTGAAATGCACTACATTCACATATTTTCAAACAATCACCATATCCACATTCGCATTTTTCATCGGATCGATGTCCAACATTCAACAATAATGTTGAGAATCACTTATTTCATTCCAATTCACATACAATGAGCACTTCCTAGGTTCTCACATTTATCAAACTCCTCAGACTGTTAATGTCTGGAATTGTCTCAATAACATTCACATTCAGAAATAATTCAATACAAAAATTTTAAAATAAAACAAACAATGAAAGTGAGACCATCTAGGTCGACTCACAATATGCTCTAGATTAACGTTAGCTTCCATGATCCGAAAACGTCTAGATGCAAATGTTGAATCCTTTATATCAATTTCATGCAACAAATATAGTGCACACACATTATTAATTGCACAATCACATAAACATTTCATTATACACATATGTGTATGTGTAAGGTATAATGCATGTTTATTGACAATCCTGGGTATATTTCCTTTATTCACATCTCATAATCAATTGCGAACATCTTTCAATCATATTTAATACCTAATACACTTTACTCACTTTAATTACCTCATTTCTCATCGACTAGGGTCATTCAAGATCTCATTTAAACCTACTTACATCATATGGAAGCACTCTAGTATTGATTGGTTCAATCTTCACTCAAAAGACCACTCTTTACCTTTTTAGGTCTGGTCTATAAGGGCCACGATCGTGCCTTGCAAATTTCCTCCTCCATTCATCCGAATTCAACACATATTTTAACACCAATTTCTCCAGAATTCACTACCTCTAATACAAATCATTACATACTAATTCATATACCAATTTGATTGCATCCACTTATCAAACTCTATTTAATTGTTTAGGCATCTTCAATTACACATTCTCATTCATGAAATCCATAAAATCACATGCATAGCATCAAGCAATTTATCCACTAAGTTATGTCCTCATTTTAAACCCAAATTAAGTTCAAAAGTATCATAATTATATACTTCATCCTTAATTGGTTCAACCCTTACATAACCAAAAATTTTCCATGAAAAATCACTGCCCACAATCATGGAATCCCATGCCACGATCATGACAGAAACTAATTTCCTAGTGTTCCTGCAGTTTTCCAGTTTTTCTCATGATAGATTTTTAGGTCAATTTTGTATGACCATTTTGACCTAGAAACAGAGATTTTTAGGCAACCTTTCTTCTAATAAAATGTTCCTCTATGTCTTACGTTTCTAATGATATCAAAATCATACATTTTAGTTTAGTATCATGCAAGTTATAATCAAAATACTATAGATTGTTCTTATACCTTAACAAAACACCATTCTCAACTTCAAGCTAAATTTCAAGACTTTTATGGACAAATTTGAAATTCCATTATTTCATACAAATTGTAGCTATATGTTTCTGGTGTACTCTAAATTAAAATTCATCCTATTTGGATATCCACATAGCAAGTTATGGTCAAAATACAGATGTATGTTTAGTAAAACATTGCATATAACATACGCCGGCACACTTCTTCCAAAATTTTCAGCTCTTCAACTGCTACAAGTTACATCTAACATACCTTAAGCTTATTTTATCAATTATACATCATTTATTTATCAAGATCACCTCTATTTCCAATTCAAAACATCCACAAAATAATTTACAAATCATTGTTCATTTTATGAATAAAAACAGAACATCAAAGTATCCATACATTCATTAACATTTTTGATCATTTTAAAACATCATTTATACCCTTAATTCATCTCAAAATCATCCCTATATTAGCTTCTGAATTATTTCTCATCATATGAACAAGAATATAACATAACGTACTTAATTCCTCATCAACGTAACATCATATTTCAATACCTTTATCATGTTCATTTCATCCCAAACTATCATCACATATGCTTATATTTAAATAACCCATAAAGGTTTAGGTGCAACTTACTTAATTAAGCTTCAAGATCTTCAACCCACACTCAACCCTAACTTTCCTTGAACCACATGATCATAATATATGTGCAAGAACAAGATATAGTAGAACTGTGTTTCATCAACATGAATAAGGTAGTAAGGTGTTGAAGTAGTAAGGTGAAGGATGATAGCACAAGTTTAACATAAGGACAGTGAAAGTGAAAGTGAGAGTATCGAAGCTTGAGAGAATAAAGAAGAAGAAAAAGAGAGTAATTTGCTTAAGTGAAAGATAAAGGAGATGGTCTTTTAATTGGGTACCTCATGGGTTAAAGCAAGGGGAGTTAGATGCTTGGTGGGTGTCATGACACCCACCAGTCACTATAAGAAAATAAGATAATCCAAGACGTTTGTGAAGACTTTTCATGACGTTTAAAAAACGTCACGAAAAGTTCAAATTTTTCGTGACGTTTTATGAAAACGTCGTAAATTTGTAACACTTTTTGTAACGTTTTATCAATAAAAAGTCGCAAAATAAGAATCTTGACATTTTGTTGAATAAAACATCGCAAAAGACATTTGCCTTTTGTTTAATTATACATTTTGATTCTCGTGTGTTTCTTCTCTAATTTCTTCACTCTTGAAGGTTCCACAGTTTTTGGTCCCTTCTAAAGTTTTGCTCTCTCCTCTGGCTTTCTCTCTTTCTACACCGTTTGCTTCTTTCCTTTAAAAGTAACATTTTAATTTCTTCTCGCGAGTTCTTGCCCACCATTTTGCTAATTTTTGCTCTGACGTTTCTTCTTCTCTGGTTTCTTCTCTCTGCTTTCTTCCCACCCAAAATTGGTTTCTTCTCTTTGCAGCAAGTGAAACAATGCAAGGTTTACGATAGCTATATGATTTTACGATAGTTATCTTAATTATCTTGTTCTCCGATTCAGGTTAGTTATTTACTTCATTCTCTGTTCATTTGGATTCTTGGTCTCTTACTGCTTCTAATTTACATCTTTATTTATTACGAACATAAATATATTGATTGTTGAGATTCATTTTCATTAATTGAATGAATTACTATGGTTATTTCTGGGTGTATAATTATTTTTTTACCTCAACTTATTCAATGCAAAGAAAGATGATAAAGGAAGGAAGGAAGATGGAGGGAGTCTTTGTTGGGATATTTGTTTTGGCAAATCTTCCATTCCTTTTAGCTTTTCAATCCATGGTGCCAGCTTTTCTTTGGTCTCCTCATCTCCATCGAAATCAGTATGCTAAACTACACGCATTCTTAATTTTATTCTCTTTTATTTGCTATTTTGCTTCCCTTTTCTAATTTTTGTGGTAATCTTTGATATTATCATGTTCAAAGCTAATGCCATGATAAAATTTTAATTCTAATACACCAATGAAACATATTTGTTTATCAAAACTAAAGCCATTATTGAGCTTGCGTTTACCATACGAAGGAAGAAGATTGTGGGATAATATAACTTCAATGTCAAAAAATATTATGATGATGCTGCTTTGACTTCAGTATTAGCATTATCTGGTAAATTTCATTTGGATTTAAATTATTGCGTTGTTTAATGAGTAGGATGTATCGGCCAAAAATCATTAGGATGTATCCGCCCTTATCCTCCTATTTTCTGTGTAGAAGAATAATGTTAAGTCTTCAATGGGCTTGACCACTGCTACCACAGTGGCACTTGTCTTCGCTATAGTTTTCTTACTATAGCTAATCAAGTGATGGTTATGAATAGATAATCGGGGTATAAATGTTATCATAATATTTTATCTTATAACTGCCATAGTTTTTCATTTAGATCAGCATAAATGAATGGTATAATTTCTGACCACTTTTGTTTTAACCTTCACTTTTGCATTGGTGATGTTAACACATGAGAGGGCAGATATATTTTGTTTTTTGAATTCATTTCATTGATTGCTTGAAATTTCTTATTTGTAGCTGCATTCATCAGACCTTTCTGCAAACAAGAATGCGGATCCCGCTCTTGTTAACTTGCTCAAGGTAACTACAGTGTGTGCTATTATTGGGCTTTTACACACGTGTTCAGACAGTAATTGCATCCTAATTTGCATTCTTATAGATGGTTTTTTGTGCTCTAGTTAGGCCTCATTTAAAAGATCTAATTTCTCTTTGGCATTCTCGTATGTTGTTGCATCTGAGGATGAGAGAGTGGAGAGTTCATTGTTTGTAGGGTTTGCTGAAACTTGTGGGAAGGAGTTGGTGGTTGGTAACATTGCTTTCTCATATTCATGCTTTGTAGATAGTGAAAACTTTAAAAAACTTATAGACCTGGATGTAGTTTATGTAAGTTAACTTGACATATTAATAAACGATTGCTAGAATTTCTATCGTGTCAACTGTCTTACAATCTTTTATCTATAAAAAATATGACTATCTGACTTCTAGGAGGAGAAAGATGTCAAATGGGCCAGCTGATCTTATTGTCTTCTGCCATGGAGGATCAGAGTACCGAAAAGGATATGACCAAAAACAGAGTGAATGTGTGTTAAAGTTATTTGTTGTTTTGTATAAAAAATCTTCCTTTTTTCCTGGCTTCTTTGTCTAGGAGATTCATGCTGATATTTCTTGCACTAAATTTGTAGGTGAAGTTTTCTTTGAGCTTATCAGTTCTGTGGAGATGTCCCATGCAAAATATTCAGTGCTCTATATTTCAGATCCCTTTCAATCAATCAATTAACCTTCTTCTCGAGAACTAGGAAGGTTTCTAATTAAAGATTCTAGAGGAAATGGATCACTCAATTCCACCGGCTATGATGAAGTTTGTTTAATCAAGTCATCACTGCTTGAAGGGGTTTTAGTCGTAAGTATTTGTTTAACCTTCCATTTTACATTTGGCTGTGTGTTTAGCGGTGCACCTTATATCTAAATAGGCAGATAATTCTCATATGGTCTTTTCATCTGTGATAGGTTAGTTCTTTGTTCATGCATATTGACAGATATGCCATCTCTGAACTAGTGGAAGGGATTTGAAATATGCTTCTTGCCTTTATAAGTTACTCTTGCCTAATAGTCCAAGTATGAATGTTATTTCAGAAATGTTGACCCTGAAAGGTTGGATTAGCATTTTTTTGTGGGCTCTACTTGTATGACCATAATCAACTTGCACCCCTGGAAAGGATATAAATGCTCCATTCCTGTTTTTGCAGGCAATTCCATCATTTCCTAGTTCATTCCCTCACCTGTTCTCTGGCAAAGATGACCTTCGCTGCTTAATTCCATGTGCTATGGACCAGGTCAAGCCCTTTCAGTGTTGAAGATCTATTCAATATGAATGTGATTTACTCCAAATGCTGATAAGTTAAACTGCCTTACTCGTACAATATAACTATCATATAGGAACACTCATAATGAGATTTCCAGGGAGTATGACTTGGAAGCATGCATTTATACTGTAACACTCTTTGACTGATTCGGTGTGAAATGGATAACTGAGTAATTTATCTTAAATTCATCAACTTTGATTGAAATGCATGATAAAATTTTCATGAAGAAATTGCCCTATGCTTTGGGAATATGATGAATGCAATAAGGGAATATCTTAAATTTAAACATATGTCGTATAAGCAAGTAAAGTTTATGGCATTAAAGTTTAGGATAAATGCAATGCAGTTTGAACCGTGTGACATCTTCAAACTGACATATTAAAACTAATTTTTTTAATTACATGACCCCACACTTTAGACTATGTCCATGTCTGTGTGCTTGCATATGTTGTGCATGCTTGGAAGTGTGCCTGGGTGCTTGCTTACACACTTGCACTTCATTACTTATCAATTCTTTTATTTTCTATTTCATACAGGATCTATATTTCAGAATGACACAAGATGTTGCTCCTAGGATAGGATACCAAAAGCCTGCACTGGTTGAGTCATCGTTTGTTTATGTTAGATATATGTACTTATATTGATATATTATACACTTATGATGTACTTTTTATATTAATTAGTGTATTATGACATATTTGCGAATTGCAATTAAATAATAAATTGTCTGCACGTATGAAATTCTTGTGATACATGAATAATTATTAAAATTAATGATATACTAAAAAATTGAAGAATTAAATAAATAAAATTCATAAATAATATTGAATAGTTATTAAACAAATAAGATTTTAAAAAATTTTATTTAAAAAATAATTATTAAAATTGAAATTTTATTAAATTAAAATTATTTTCAAAAAAAATTGAAAAAATAATAATTAAAAGAAAATAATTCTATTTGCCATGTTTTTGTAAATTAAAATTATTTTCGAAAAAATGTTGCGAAATGATTTCCGTGATGTTTTTAAAACATCGCAGAATGTGACTTTCCGCGATGTTTTCAAAACATCGCGAAATGTGAGAAACGTCGCGAAAAGTCACATTCTGCAACGTTTTAAAAACATCGCGGGACTTTCCGTGACGTTTTCTGGAAATGTCGAAGAAAGATCAATCTTTCAATGACGTTTTTTAAAACGTCGCAGAATGTCAGTGTTTTCTGTGACGTTTTTCAGAAAACGTTGCAGAAACCTTTCGCCTACATCACATTCCGCGACATTTTTTGTGACATTTTTTAAAACGTCACAAATTGTATTCTGTGACATTTTTTGAGATTCTGTGATGTTTTTTAAACGTCACAAATTGTGTTGTTTTCTTGTAGTGAGTTAATAATAAAAAATAAAAGCTAATGTCTTCTTGCTTACAATATTACCTATTTCTTAGTAATCAGTCCATTTGTCTCCCAATTCTAATCCAATTGACTCCCAATTTTAAATGACATGCATCATTAAATCCCAATATCATATATCAATTATTTCTTTTGTCACTTGTCACTTATTTCTACTACTATTTATCGACTGTTCTACCACTTGGCATTTTTCCTAGTCCCAATAATACCCTTAATCTCCAGAAAATTCTCAAATTTTACCAAAAATTCTAAATCAACAATTTAATACACCAAATCAATTCTTAAGGGAAAATAATCACTATCGATGTCATACTCACATTAAATCAATGATTTATACCTAGAAAATGTCAAATGAGTGCATAGACAAATTATTGTAATGTGTGCCATGATCAAATTCACGTGTGTGATACTAATGTTATGCATGAGTATGAAATGTATTTTTCTAATCTCTCATATACAGTATTCCTAGGCTTTAACCCTTAGTATGGGAACGGGATGTTACAGTGAAAGTCATAGAAGAGGGACTATGGCACTTGAATGTTTTGTCAATCTTTTTCTAAATGTGGAAACCTGACATTAAAATTTAAGATGTCAAACATAAAGAGGTTCCATTATGGGTTAAATTTTCATCTAATTCCACTCAAATATTGGTCCAATGGAGGGCTAAGTCTCCTTGTGAGCTTTATAGGCAATCTATTAAGTATGGACAAAGCAACTTCATCAAGAAAATGCATTGGATATGTAAGAATTTGCATTAGTATTGATATGGATCATAACCTAGCTAAAGATGTTCCATTGATGAGATTGGGAGGGGAGGATAACTTGGTGGAGGATACCATTAAATTCTCTTAACAACGGAGGATATCTTTGGCTCAACAATCAAAGAAATGACTACTAATGAGTAAGGTGTTCAAAACTGGTTTTGTGATGAATTGATATTATTGGAAAATGGCCATTTAGCAAGTTCTAGAATAGATATTTATAAGGATTTAGGTGTTGTTCATGGTTCCTATAACCTTAATGTTTAATCCCTTAATCAGAATATGGAAGTTCCTACCACAAACGATGTGCCTACTCTATCTCCCAACCAATGACAAGAGGATAATCCAACATATCCTACTAATAATGTTCTAATTCAAGGAGCTGGTTAATTAAAGCAACATCCTAACATCCCTTGAGTCGATGATGATGCTGCGCAAGAAGTTTTTATATACATTGAAAGGAAGAAATCTAGATGAAAACTAAGTCCAAAGTTAATAAATCCTCTAATAACTGATGATAGTGTTTATATGAAATGTTAGAGGTCTTAATGATACCCAAAAAACAAGTGGTAGCTGATTATATCAAAGAAATAAAACCAAACTTATCTAGTTTTTGAAACAAAATTAAAGAGTGAGAAATCTCTAAGTTTGTGACTATTCAGGGCTTATTGGAAGGTATGTACTAAGCATGATAAGCACCATAAGGGAAAGGTTATTGTATCATATAATCTGGATAAAGTTTCAGTGTTGAATTACCAATGCACTGACCAATGTATTCATCTTTTAGTTGAAATTGAAGGTATGGAAAATGCCTGGTTCATTTTTATTTATGCGTCCAATTTTTCATTCCAAAAAGATTCTTTATAGAATGATTTTGTAACATATAAGAATGTAGTGAATGATTCCTAACTCATCATTAGTTATTTTAATTGTACAGTTTTGGCTTTGGAATAAGAAGGTCAAAAATGCTTAGGGAAACCTTATGGGGAATTTAAAACTCGTCGTCAAAGTTTGAAAGTTACTAATCTTAGCCATAATGGAATATTCTTTACATGGTCTAATCATCAGCAAGGTCAATGGTTATTAAGAAGAAAATTGGACAAGGCTTTAGTCAACTTATTATGGCTCTATAAATTCAATTAAGTCACAACTCATTTAATAATAATCTTTTTTTAGACCATTCCCCTATGGAGATTCATGTTCTTTTTAAGAAAGTAAGGGTTCCTTTTCCATTTATATTCTTTAACTACCTCATTGGTATGAATGGGTTTCAAGAAGTTGTATCTAAGGGATTATAAGTATTGAGTGACTGGTTGTGCCTATTGCCAATTCCACAAGAAGCTATGAGAATAAAACAAGAGCTCAAATCCTTTTAAAAGGTAAGCATAAGGACACTTTTAAGGGAATAAATCAAGCCAAAACAGTACCAAGACAATGTTAGTTTAAACTCTATGATTCTCTTTATGATTGCCCTCTCAAGATCATGGCAAAATAAGCCTTGTCCAATTACATGAGTACTTTAAAACCACATTCCTCCATTCTTATGCAAAAATGAAGGGTGTTATGGTTAAAATATAGGGAATCCAAATCCAAATTCTTCCATATATCATTATTTTGTTAGGAGGAATCATAATAGAATACCCAGTTACTCACTGATAAGGGTAGAATTATCATTAACCAAAATGAGCTTAAAATCTGTACTAGATATTACTATGCTAAAGTATCGAGAATTCTAAGGGCTGGAAATTCTACTTACCTACTTCATAGCCTATCCGTTCCTAAGGTAAAATCTCTTGAGCAGTTTAAATTTCTTACTTGGAGTTTCACTAATAATGATATAAGGGTATTCTCTCTTGGTGTTGATAAAGCCCTAGGACCTGATGGGTTAAATGGCTTCTTTTATCAATAAACTTAGAGCTCTATTAAATTCCATGTATGTAAAGCTATTCATAAGTTCTTTAATAATGTCAAGATGCTAAAGGTATGAAATTGCACTCATTTATATCTAGTTTAAAAAAATTATAATCCAAATGCTTTGAGGGACTTTAGATCAATTTCTTATTGTAATACATTTTATAAAATCATCTCCAAGTTGTTGGCTAATAGGATCATCCATGTGCTTCCTTCATTAATTAACCAATCTCAAGCTACTTTTATATAAGGTATAAGTATTAAAGACAACATGTTGCTTGCATAGGAATTATTAAAGAACCACCATATTAAGGGCTTCGAAGCTAATTGTACTATCAAATTTGATATTCAGAAGACATTTGACTTAGTTAATTGGACTTTTATGCTTCTCTCTCTACAAGTATTTTAGTTCCTTGACAAGTTAGTTACTTGGGATCCCCCAATGCATAACTATTACTTCATTTAGTGTTTTGATAAATGAGGAAGCTAGTCATCTTATCAAGGATTATAGAGGACTAAGGCAAGGTAATCCTATCTTCTATTATCTCATCATTATATGCATTTAGGTACTTAACTGCTTTACTTAGAAAAATATGCATGTTAATTGTGGCTTCAATTGTCATCAAAAGTGTAACAGGCTGGACATCACCCATCTTGCTTTTATTGATGACTTATTATTTTTTGTAAAGTTGATGAAGGATTAGTGGCTTGCTTAATGAGATATTTGGAGGAATTTAGTGCTTGATCTGGGCTTCATATTAATAGGAATAAGAGCTACATTATCACTTCAGTGGACGTCATGACCTCGGCCTAGTTGTTATCTTCCATCTTAGGTTTATCACTCAAATCTCCACCATTTACCTACCTAGGTATTCCTATATCCTCAAGGAAGCTTTCTTATTCAGATTATTAAGGGTTATTGGATGCTGGTTGATTGCTTTCTTATGCTTATAAAGATTTATCAGTTTTAATCGCAAGTGCATAGTGAAGTTGTAGCTAGCATTGATAAGTATAGGTCAATCTCACAATGATTGTAAGTATTAGTATTCACCCTTTTCCTATTATCTAACCATCGAATTAGATTATAGATTTAATTAAAATTAAAAATAAACAAACTAAACTAAGATCGAAACAATAATGAAATCAAAAAAATGAAAATACTAAAAAAATTTATATCAAGTAAATAGTACCTAAGTGATGAATCTCTTAATAATTCTTAAATATTAACCCTTTATCATGTAATTAAATTATTGATTATTGGACCTTGAAGATTCATACTTATGTTAATATCTTTCTCAAGACTATTAACAACAATCTCTTTAGTTGATTAACTGAAATATTTTTTTAGTTAAAACTCTTGAGATTGCATTACTGATTCATGAATTTCACTATTAGGTTTCACCCTAATCTAAATGATTTATGCCGAACTATCTTTAGGTTTGCATGCAACCTTTTCCAATTATGGTAAATCTATTTACAAAAAAGGAATTCTGAATCTTAATCGTATGAAATCAAATAATGGACTGATATTGCGGATATATTAGTTTAAGAATATAATGCATAATTGAATCATAATAAACCAATCAATAAATTTTCATTGAATAAAAGATTAAATCATATTGTCATCATAACCTAGGTTCATCACACCTAGGCACCAAATAATTTATTTCCTACTCAAAGAAAACAAAACCAATAAAAAACATTTAGGAGAAAAAATAGAAATAAAAGAAATCATATTCTAAATCTCCCATTTATCTCTAATGAATCTTTTTGTAATTTATATGATGTTATCTATCAGATCTTGTGATTTAATCTTCATGTTTTCCTCATCCTTTGTTAAGAACTGCCTCTTTTATATGTCTTTACGACTAAAAATACTCTAAAACTCACCTCCTCTTAATATGCCTTCGATAACATCCTTTTATAGGAAAACTTAGGGTTTTTGGGATATACATGGTCACTCACACGATCATGTAGGAGATAGTGTATAAGATATGAATTTGTGATTTTACACAGTTACAAAGACTTACACAGGTAACATACATAGTTAGAAACAATATTTTCAAATTTTCACATGTTTACAGTGACTTACGCAATCACTATACATGACCATATATCTCTAAGTTGCTTCAAATCTTCATTTTACGCTGTAATTTCATCCAAATTCTTCTCCTTTTGGTCTAAGAAGGTGATTATCAACTACAAACATAATTAAAGTGAATTAAGTACCAAAAATACTATAAAACTATTAAATAACAAGAAAAACACATTAAATATGGGTATCTAAATATAGTTAAATAATCATTTATCAAATATCTCCACACTTAAGCTTTTGCTTGTCCTTAACCAAATCATAATCTAAATCATCAATCTTACAAACATCCATCCCTTATTAAACTCAACCTATCCATCCACACTCTAAATCATTATATCATATTGATCAAATTAACATACAATTTGATTAGGTTGTGCTATAACTAACCTTTATAAGTCAATATCAATAATAATCACATCAATAATCTTTTTTAAATAAAAAGTACAAATTTTTACACATTCAGCAAGGTTTCACTTAATGAATTCAAGTGTTTAGGGTGAAAAATGTAAGAACTCTCAAATCAATGCATAGAAAGATTCTTACCCATAAGCTTGTAATAAAATCATATCTTCACCACTATAATAAAAGTAAACTAGAAAAACAAAACAAAAGGTCTTATTATAAGGTTTTAATGTGGCTTAGGTAAGGTATGATAGGGATAATGAAAAGGTAATAAAATTAAAGGAAATTTACAAAATCAAAGTCTTAAGAAACTTAGTTCTTCATAATATAGGCCCTTCCCACCATAAATCTATTGATACCATAACTTTAACAATTTTATTTTTATTTTAATTTCTTTATCATGCTTGCAATATTTTTTTTAAGAATTCAACATGTACCATAATTAAAAAAATAGACCTTTTTAAAATTTAAGTTTTAGGCAATCAAGTAAGTGTAAATAACCTTTAGGTTTTAAAATAATAAAAAGGCTTTAAGAAAGACTATGTAGGGGCTAGTAATGTGGTTATAATCCAAAGTCTCGAAATTAGTTACTCCTAATGGATCAGATATGGTAGGATAATTACCAAGAAAATAGACTGAAAGAATATAGAATCTAAATGCCTTTATCATTTTAATGCTTCTAAATTAACAAATTTGGTCTCAATATGAATAATAAAAGCAAAATCTAGAATCATCCAACTATGCATGATATCACACATGAAACAATAAAAGAGCTTAAATAATGATGTATTTCCTTTTAGGCTAAAAAGCTCACAAAAGGTCTTATGTATGTAAACAATATACAATTTTCATTCAAATTAAGTGTTTTAATGATTATTAAAAATATAACATATAAAAGCAACTTTATTCTTTCATACTTTTGTGTACTAATTCAATTCAATAATTAATAGCAAACTCAAGTATTTTGGATAGACTTTAACTAATTCAAAATATCAGCTAATAAGATTTAATAACTAAGCTTATATAATAAGCTTAAGAAATCAAATTGCACGTTGTCCCCAATGTATGCAATATAAGCATAGATAAATAAAAAGTAAGAAAAGGTTATGTAATAGCCTGAGTTCCAAAACTTACTGAGGGTTAGAATTGTAGACTATTGAGTCATATCATTTGAAAATTTATGAAGTACATTTCATTCATATGCATAATATTCGCATGCACACATGAATCATGATTTAGAAAACATTGCAAAATAGTATATGCACTCAATTGACATATTCCGGGGTATGAAAGGTTTAAAATGATCATGATGTGAATTGTGTATTACTTATGTCTTGAATTTTAGTTCGGTGGATTATAATTAGTAAATTTGGAATTAATTGTTCCAATTGGAAAATTAATGAATTAAAATATGCATTTAGTTTAGGGAAAATGTCAAATTGACACATGAAAATTTAGGATGACTAAGCCTATGAAATAAGTTACACATGGTAGTAAAATTGAGTGAAGACATTTGGCATAGGAAATCAAATGACTGAGTGACAAATGGCCTAGGATATTGGTGACCTTTGGCAGCTTATATATGGGACAAATGGAATGCATGCATAGGTGACAAATGTCATTATGAAATGGTGACACCTAGCACCTAATGAGTTAAGCTACTATAGGGACAGTTTCTGTTGGGTTCAGTCTTTTTCTCCTTTCCTCTCACCACTGAAACACTATACTCACATCCCTATGTTTTTCTTAAGCTTCTGTCCAAGTGCCACACCAAAAATTCATGCTTTCACCCTTCACAAGATAGTTATAGAACCAGAACATTGTTGTTTTTGCTGATGCCTTTTATCCTCTCTAAAAACCCATCCATTTCCCACATTTTATTTGAGATGATCTTGCAATCATATAAGGCAAAGTGGACTTGACGAATTAAGGTGGAACTTGAGCTAAACAAGTAAGTAAAGTATTGAACTTTTTGGCATATTGTAATAGAAAATTTATGATGATTGAATTGGGATGGACTGTATGCGATGTTGATGATGAAGAATGCTCGAAAATGATATATAAATTGGATACTTTTCTGTTTTGTTTTTAATGCGTGAGAATCGTAGATTATAGGTTGCTATACGGATGATTTAGATTGAGATTTGAAGTTTGAATGAAGGTGAATTTATGATGAAGAAAGGTGATAGTGAAGTGTTCTTGAATTTGAAAAATAAAAACTAAGACTATATATATGATGAGATTAAGTGAATGAAAGTTTCTATTTTGTTTTTGTATACATGAAAGATAAATAGTGTAACACGGCTGTTGGACCCCGAACTTTTCTTAGAAGACTAGAACTAATAAATGAGAAATGTGGAGAAGTTCATACTTGTGTTTTGG
>JANQAP020000582.1:3878120-3889787 GCA_026874005.2 Erythroxylum coriaceum
TCCCTCTCTCGTGGGAACGCGTCCAGATGTCACGTAGGACGTCGGGCCCGTGACCCGCCCGGGGAGGGGTTCCAGCAGAGAGCTTTCCTTTCCCTATCTCTAAGAGTTGCACCCTTTAGGGATAATTTTATTAGGTATTGTATGGAGCATAATTCCCCTCTAGCATTGGTAATAGTTGCATTTGTATTCTTTATTTTGTCAACATATAGCTTTTTTAGTTTTTCTTAACATCATAGAGCTTCCTCATACATTTATAAGATTTAAAACCCTCCACTTTTGATCTTAGGCCCCTTTGTACTACTTCCTCAAACCCTCCATCCCTATTAGGAAGTTGCTAAATCTAACGGGAATCTTAAGCTTTTCATTCTTGATGCCCAAAATAACCTTAGTGAGGCAATGATTTGAACAAGGAGCATTATGGAAGTTTTAAATAATGTTATTCAACTTAGAGAGCCATTGAGTATTAACCAAAGCATGATCAAGCTTTCTCCTAATCAAAACAAGAACCCTTTTGTCTATTTCTCCAAGTGAGGTAAGTTTTATTGAACCTAAGGTCACCAAGCTCAGTTGAGTTTATGCAATACTAAAAACTCCCATTCTTGTTTATATTCAACATGTCTCCTTCAACATTTTTTGAAAGTAAAGTGCTATTGAAATCCTCCCCTAGCAATAATGCATACTAGACATTCATTATTCTAAGCATTATTTTTATAGTATATTGCTTATATTTTGGATGGATCTCAAAGAATTACCTAATTTGAGAGGTATCGTCAGTCTTATTTCTACCTATACAAGGAAAGGAAGAAAAACTGGGAAGAATTAGAATGAATTGGAGCAATTTTGGAAGAACTGGAGAAAGGAGAAAGAGCATGGTACCCTACATACCAACATATTGAGGGTCATGTTCAAAGTTGTTCGCTTCTATTTCTCATACGCATCCTAGACACTCTCGTGTTACCACCTAGATGAAGAACATAGTACACTGAATAGTCCAATATAGGTCTCATATTGAAATTAATATTTTACAAAGAATTTCCTATAGATCACATGGGGTCGTGTAGCTCAATAAAAGTTACGATTTTGGAACTTAAAGAAAAGGAGAGAAAGAAAATAGGGATTTTTTTTTTGCCAATAAACATTCTGAAGTCGTTTTTTAAGTTGTTTTGCATTGTTTTTTATCAAGACCACATCATTCTTTGAGGATAAAGCAAGATTTCAACAACAATTCTTTAAAGATTCAAGATTTAATAATAATGACTCCTTTATCTTGTTTTCTTTTTTTTCTAATATTCTTTGTGTGATTATGAACTAACTAGGATATAGCTTTAGGTAGGATGGACCTAGGATGTAATATACTTTGGTTTATCTCAAGTTTAAGAAATTTTTAGTTTCCTTGTGATTTATCCACATGTTTATATAGATTGAATCGAAGGAGCGAAAGTGAAAGATTCAAAACTTGATTCATACATCAAAGTTCAAGGGATGACATGTGTGTTTATGTCAAAATATGGTTAACGAGGGTTAGGCGTGAGCTATTTGAGATAAAGACGCAAGATCTTCCTAGGTTAAGGTAAAACCTATCAAGAGAATATATAGAACAGTTAAAGAATTCTTATGTTGCTTAGATTCAAATGAGATTTTGGTTGTTTAACTTAAGAATAGGGGTTGTATGTCTTAATAAAGAATATAATCTGAGTTGGAAACTCTTACTGGTCTGAGAAACTAGAGTAATTTATTAATTTGAGGTGAAATAGAATATAATAAAGTCTCAAGGAATTTCTCCAAATCTAGCTAACTTATTGATTGATATATTCTTAATCATTGCTCTGTTTAGTGTTTAGATTTATTATTACTGTATTTTCTTATTCAATTATCTATCATTATTGGTCTAGCTTGTTAAGTTTACTGCCAAACATTTAGAATTCAATCGAACTTCTATATGAATATACTATTCTGATAGGATCTGTTGGAGGATCCTTACTCTTTTTAGATCATAACCAAAAATGATCCTATCATAATAATGATATTGGTGGTTAGATATTACCTTCCAATCCTTTCCAAATGTCCACTTGTAGTTTTGAATTTTTTTCATAATTGACTTTAGTTTTTCGGAGCCCAACTAAACAAAATTTCTTGGATTTCAAATAATCATTAATTATCTACTATTTTTTGGGATAATTCATACTCCTAACTTTTCATACCAATATCATGTAGAAGAGGTGAGGGCTTGGTGCCCTTTTTTCTTTGGTTTGCTATATGGATTCTTCCTATTGTTGGTGTCAATAACTTCTTATTTACTTTGCATAATTGGAAAGCACTCTCCATTTGTATTGTAAATCTCTAAGGCATCCTCTGGGTCATACCTTAAAGATTGATTTGGTAGATATAATGGAGAGTTTTCACTAATTGCCTTAGAATTCGAGGTTAGTGCAAAAGTATCCCCTCGTTCTTTAGCCTCCTTAGGTTTGACTATGCTAGTAATAACAATATCACGCACTTTTGGAGCAACTTCTACCACCTTATCAAGAGAAGTGCAGTTGGTAGATTTCAGCAGAGAATCATAATTTTTGAATTTTGGTAACGCTTCTTCACTTATCATCAGAGTGGGTTCAATTAAAGAATTACTGGATAATTCCTATAATGAGCCAATTTAAAATTTTTTACCAGTTTTCTTCAATTCTTTGTGGCTTCTTTGAGCTAAAGATTTCCACTAGTTCACAGTTGACACTTAATCTCATGACTTTTAGCGTTTCCGGGGTTCTAAGTTCATGTAAACCTCTATGCATATTATAGTGAATCTCACCGTCTTTATTACACCTATGTGTTCATCAAGGCACAAAAGTCTTCCAGTTGAGCTTGCTGTATAACTATAGCCAATAGTAGTCCAATATTCCAATGGAAAATTATGGAATTTAATCCATATACGGATGTGTTTAATCTTCATATCTTTTTATAAATTTTAAGGTCCTGCAAACTTAAACAGGAGAAATTCTTCTTTGTTTATAAGGGCATTTTTGGTATTAAGCTTTGACCAATTTGGTGTTGTATATCTATACACCACCTGAAAAAATAGTCTACAAAGAAGCCTACTAGTATCCTAGCTCATTTTGCAGCTACCTGCGGAGGATCTCAATGGAGGGAGTAACAAGTAGAGAATCAACAATTATGGAGCTTGGGGCAAAGGGAAGGAATTTAAGCTTATCGAAATTTTGTGTTATTCCTACCAACTTGGCTCCAAGTTTTCTCCGAACCAGCTCAATGGATACAGACGTGTTTTGAGCATTTGCGGTTTGTGAGATGATTGCATCAGGTTGTTTACAAGATCGAGCCAGGAGCAGGCGATTGCTTGTTCTGATGATTATACGTAGGACCTTACCGATTATGATGGTTTTTCGCAGGACCTTTTTGAGAAGACGTGACTTTGGGAATTTATTACATAAAATATAAATCTAACCAATAACTAATCCATCCCCTTTGTATTAAGCAAGATGGAGTGTCCTCTCTTGCTTCTTTAGCCAACTTATGTGACCAAAAAAATATAAAGGGAAAAGAAATAGAAGAATCAAAAGCATAATAAATGATATGAGATTGAGATTCACAATTAATCATTTATGGCGCGTATCTGGATAATATACGTCAATTACATAACTGCGCCAATCATGGTATACTTCCCCCAAGACAAACCAAGACCTCAAAACTCGTAGTTTAGTATCTCAGCTATCACTAACCTAATTCGTAACACACAACAGGGATAAACCGGATCCCAATTTTTAACATGGAAACAGCCGCTATGTAAATTAGCTCAACTAGAATGTAATCTCACATGGGGCATGAAATGTTCTTCCACGGCATATAGATTCCAGATTTTCTCCAGCATAAGAACAAAGTGGAGACACCTCTACACCTGAATTACATTACAATATGTCAACGTTTATAGCCTCTGTGTATCAAGCCAAACTCCAATAGTAATTAACACAACACCGTTCCAAAATTAAAAGGTCTCGATGATGAAGGCAAGGAAGCAACAAAATTGAAACAGGTCCGCTTGCTTATTACGATACCCTCGACTATTTACATTCGGCTTTTCATCTGTTAATTAATGAACTCTTCAACTTAAAATAACCCCTTCTCTCCTTTGACCTTTAACTTTCCTCCAAAGCTTTGGTTATTTAACGTGGCTTCACTAAGATCTTCAGTACAGTGACTCTAGTAAACAAACAAGATAAAGATAGGATTACCAGTTGCATATAAGGGCACTGAATGTGTTAGGAAGCCACCAGCAGCCACTACCCAACGAGTATGAAGTCGAAGCACAAGCAGACGAGCACTGTCTGGAGTGTCATAGTTTGACCCATTGGCATTTTTCACTGGTGCAAACTCTTCTTCCCGTGATATCTACATAATAAGGCAAACAAATTTCTCAAGTAGGAGAAGAAACTATCTCGAAGTGAAACTTAGGAGATATGGAGACAAAGTTTACCTCAAAAAGAGCAGTTGAAGGAGCATAAGGGAATGCATCAAATATAAATTGCTCTAGTTTTAGCCCCATAGTAAATCCATGAATTGATGGAATTTTTTTCTCTGCAAGATGGTAGCTGCAAGTAAAACGACTGATCACATTAAAAACTTTGTGAAGAGAACCCTACAAATGCAATTAAATCTAATAACTCAACTATCAGATATGGTATACTAAGTTGTGATTTCTAATAGATACTTAAAAACGCAAGGTAGCTTAGGTTAGCCCTTTTCTATCTTTACTGAGTGATTTATATCCCTCAACTCAACAGTTTATATAGGTTTTAATGTTTAAAGCTCTTCATAAGGATTCAAGATGTGCTAGAACTGGAGTCAATACAGGGGACCAAGCTAGATCAATTCACTTTAATTCTCAGCAAATACAGGACCACCATCCAACCCTCCCAGCTCTCACGGTTGGAAAATGAAAAGAAGCATTAAGAAAGACAAGAATTTCTTCAGTGGACCTGATCCAGAATTCTGTGGTTCAGATAGATCAACTAATCAGTAGTGTAGCAATAACAAAAAGAGGATTACAGAACAGTAACAAGTTACATTAAAAACAACATTAAGTTGGTTATCAAGTTTGTGATAGAATATCATGTGATCTCAAAAGAATGCATAAGAAAGAGAATCACTAACACGCTGTCTTTCTCAAGGCCATTTGCCACTTGATTAAGAAAATCCAAAGTAAACATGTGTAAACACACCTGAAATCCAAAGTTAGCAAGAGCTCAAGATTATGATTTTGAATGCCAGAGTATTCTTAATGGTTACTAGTTCATGAAGCAAATTATCGTAGAAAGCATAGCATAACACTGTAAGTTACCTATACTACCCATCAAATTAATAGGAACATAAAATGTTGTGGGTAAAACAAATAAAATTTCCGTAGGATCCATAAGGCAGTGCATTGCTTAATACCTAAGAATTGAAAATTTCGTAATAGTAGCCTCTCTTCCAACATCAACCTAAGTTAGTCGAAAAAAAAACTGTCTACCTTGATAAAGGGTTTCAAGAAGTTCACAAGAATTTTATGCAAGCCTTTGCAATCAACTTAAGCCTTAGGAGCATGAAGATACACAATATCATCATATTAAACAAGGTGAAATAGACTATACATTACTCCAACAGAAACGAAGACGTCCTGTTTCTTGATTGATTGCAGATGCCAATGACTGATCCAACTCACTGTATTCAATAACGGTGAGAGGTCCACCTTTACCTCGCCTTACAAAGACACCAACTTTTTCTTGGGGGTAAGCCTGTATCATTTTTTAATAGGAATTGAGATGAATTTCAATTTCATAATTCTTATGCTGAACCCAGAAATACCATAAAAGTAAAAAGTCTATAGAACTGAATGATGAAGCATAAAACCCATTTATTGCATTGGGACTGCTCTTAGTAAATCTGGTTTAAGTGTAGTTCATGGATGTTAACTTGCCTATTGCAATGAAAATTCAGAACTTCTGTTCATTAAGGGTATACAAGTTGTGCGCCTTACAATTATGAAACAGAAGCTCAGAATAGTCTCAGATTTTATGTCTGATCAAAAATTCATCTCTTTGGCCACACTTCCTATTTAAATAAAACATGGCAGTGGATGCCGTCTAAAATTTTCAAAACTTTGGCCTCTTTTGGTTAAAAGACTGGAAATCCATGATAAGCTAATTCTTCTAATGATATTTTCCAAAATAACATTATCTCAAAAAAAAAAAAAGAATCTATCACCTTGATAGGGGTTTAATTAAGCCCAAGATATTCCTTTTCTAACTCAACCCTTTCTTTCTGTAACCCCTTTTTTTTCCATAAGAACTTTTTAACAGTTATATATATCCATTAAAAAAAATGGATAAACATACATGAAGATAAATTACCTTACGAACAACTTTTGCAGCAGAAGCTACACCTTTATCGATGAAATATCCCAAAAATGTTGGGTCAGCTACCCGAACCTGCTTTCAACACCCTGATTACTAAATCTTGAATTAGGAAAAATTCTGGAGACTCTAGACTCCTTGACATAGGACCAAAAGGAGGGAAAACTCACCAGTGCATTGTCAACTCCGTAACAGTCCACATATTTAATGCCTTTTGTGCCCATGTCTTCTAATAATCTTGAATATTTTAGAGCTGAACAAACAGTTAGGAAACAAATGAAAGCAATTAACAGCCAAGAAATGAGAGGATAGGAGGAATTTTAGCAATGAGGAGAAATTGGCACACTGTGCAGATTTCTAGAAGACCTGAATACACTCCTCCATTACCATCAGGGGCCTTAGCTACCTGATACAGACAACCAAGTTCACAAAGGTAACTCTTAACACCTTTAACATGAGAGCTATTCTTGAAAAAAAATAGCTGGAAAAAGACAGAATAACAACTGCTGTCCAAGAAGCATTATATAAGATTAAGATTAAGATTAACAAGAACCACTGTCACAAAATAATGGTAGGGAGATTTAAGTTAGCCCAGCATACTCTGAATGGAGTCTCCATAATGAATCTACCATCTTTTGAAACACAAGGTAGTGTGCCCTGCTGGAAGAAAGTGACCTGAACGAGAGAAAGGTCTCTCAATGAAAATAATAACGATCAAGTAATTGATGACTTCCGTTTCTTTTCTTCTGTTGTGAACCAAAACTGTGAAGAAAATACACCAATAGATTAGAAAGGAGTTAGTAGAAGTTCTCTTACTTGCTCAGCTTCAAGACCAAAATACTTGTGACTTTCAAAGAATTTACGGGTGGCTTCATCAGTAAATGGGCTTGTCATTATATACCAATGTATTTGTGCTGAACCACCAGAACCTGCCCATTACACAATTATCAGGCATTGAATCCCACACAAACATTCAAAACCTAGTACACTTTACCTTCGCTGGCAGTTTGAGCAGCTAATCTCTGCATGCACAAAATTCTCTCTGCTTGAAGTTGAAAAAGGGACTTGCCAGAAGGAAGTCCAATATCTGCATAGAAGTGCATGAAGTGTATCAGTACAGAATCACCAACCTTCTGTATTTAAAACATGATTCTATAATCAAACCACTAGAAAGTGTATCCGGGATGTATATCAAATATTTATGAGCTACACATAAACATGCATGCCCTGGAAACTCAAATGCATTTGAATTTTAATGCCTTGCAAAATTGCCTAAGAGAACACATCTACGCTTAATCCAGAATCTGTTGGTATATATTCAAGCTAGATATTCCAACTTAGCAAGAGAAAAAATAAAAAGGGAATAAAAGAAATAGATTCCCAGTAAATGGATTTCACAATCAAGGGAAGAAATTACTCACTGAAACATCCTTTTGGATCTGAACTTCCAAGACGTGTCCCCTAATCATTTCAATCACAGAGACACAAAATTGGTGGTCAGGGACACAATATTATAAGTTGAAAATCGCAATTGACAAGTATAATGGGCAGAACCGTACACGATATAACAGATAATGTGAATGACTGGTCAATATGTTTGAGAATTGTGACAACTAATTTTGACATACTTCAGACAAAAGTATGCAAAATTCTATAGTCTACAGTTTTGTATGTGTTACACTTGCTTTTAAGAATTTTGGTGTTTAGGAATTACAGGAATATTATCCAGATCCGCATAGTAAGTTCTCTTCATGTTTACAAAAATACTTTGAGATGATTTTCATGTTCAGTATTTTCATATACTTCAAATGATCTTAACTAAGTTTCTTTGGAAACTATATCCTCAGTTATACTATTTCCAGCATTAGTCTGATAAACTTCAAACATATGGGCATTCTCTATGCAAATCTGTATGAGCACATTTAATTGACAAGTAAAATGAAAAGTATCCACAATCCTGTGAAGATTTTTTTCTGGCACCTAATTATTGTATTTAAAACGAATATGATGCTCCTTCAATTTAAACTGATCCATGATAAGATGAAGACATCCACCAGCCAGTTGTCAAAAGGTAGGAACGGAAAAAAAGAAAGCACAAAACACCAACCAGGGAGAGAACGGGATATAAGAATCTAAATTAACAAAAAATAAAAAAAGAAGATTGATTCTTGCTTGAACTAGACATAGGTCTTACTTTAAAGTTATTTAAGCGAAAGAGATCTGTCAACCAATTGTCTTAAAGCACATATTCCAAAAAGCAATATCGCAACAAAAGTAAGACCAATATGGAGAGCGAAAAAGAGATTTAACAAGAAACCATACACTAAAACAACATTATTGGAGCAATAATATTCAGCAAAAAGTGAACTCATAAAGAGCTGCTTAATAAAAGGGCAATAGAAAGTAGAAATAATTAGGGCATGTATTAGATGGAGTTAAAAAGGTACCTGACCACCAGATAAAAGTAAAACAGCTAATCTGCCATCTGAAATTGCTTTCAGTCCCATTTTCCACCACCTCTCTCTTTCTTCCATTGTTCGCTGCTCCACCGTTGACACACTAACCTCCGGCACAGGCTCAATTGCTGCCACTGGTAGTGCTGCAATAATTTTACATAAATTACACAAAATTGGCAATTTTCATTACATACTCGTGCATACGTGACCGTCAGAAAACGAATGAAAACCTTGAGATCGAAGTGAACATCGAATTATCCGATCGATCCTCGAAAGATCTAAGCTCTGCATTAGAAATAATCAAAATAGCTTCAGCAATAAATCGAATTGAATTTACACTCAAATCCACATCTCGTCCAGTTCAAAGATCGGATTTGGCGCCGAAATTAGAGGCAAACGCAAAATCAATCACGAACATTTACGATTATTTGAAAGAAAAAAAAACAGAGAGAGTTAACTTCCAACCAGACCACAAACTAAGATGCAAACGCAAATCCGTTCATAAGAATTTGAATAGAGGAATAAGCGATAGACAGATCAAGGACCGACAGAAATGGAAGGAATTGACCTCAATTTCTTTGACAAGGTGATCGCGCTCGTCGGAGGGGAGCTCGTCCCAGAGAGCAAAAACGTCTTCTTGGCCATAATCCTTGAGCCTCTCGATCAAAGCTTGAGGAGGTTGTGAGAATGCGTTATTATCAGTGGGTTCCCTCATATTTCTTTTCTCTCTTAATCCAAAGACAACCGAACTTTCTCTGACTAGATCTCCGTAACCGAAGAGTGTGTTTGTGATTGAAAATATATAGAGGGGGAGAGAGAGAAAGGTGATAGAATGTGCGGGGAGTTACAGTAGCGAGGAAGACAAGAATCAATGACTGGGAAGAAGAGATCAGCCAGCTTTGCCTGACGGATTTAACCTTGTATTCTGGGCAATAATTACGCAGCTTGCCACTTAATCTTGAGATGTGAATGTGATGTCATAATTTAGAGGTCGGGGCAGGGGCATTATAATTAGCTAATAATAGAGATATTATTGTTTCCTACTCCTTTGTTTATTTAATTAGAGGTTTGATCTGTCTTGGTCAGCGAGTCCCTGACCTCATCCCCACGCCCATTTCTATCGAAGTACACTCACTGCTTACATCCACTGGGAATCATTTTGATATATTAAAAAGGTAAAAAGATGCAATCGTCTCTTAACATTTTATAAAAAGGAATCAGTTCGGCATCTTTTGCATTAATTTATACTCTTTAACCGTCATAAAATAATATTATTTACATCTTAAAAGTTAATTCTATTATATTATTAACTTAAATTATAGCTGTCTAATTTTGTTTTAAAATATTTTGTTTAACTTTTTAGTTACTAAAATATTATATTATATTTCTATGTATAACTAAAATTACCAGCCAACACTTCTACTTACAGACATATAATTTCTCATTTTTCATGTCAACCTTAATAACTTTGTATATTTTCTTTAAAATTTAACACTTGTTTGCCTTTATTTTTGATTAAAAGTTAACACGTAACCCTTTGTTTCGGTGTGGATGTGTTTGCGAGCGTGCCAAGAATTTAAAGTGATTCTAAACTAGGAAATAAGGAAAAAGGATATTGCGACTCGTAATCTAAAACTGAAATCAAACTATTGTGTATGCTAGAAAGGGACAAAAAAATCTAACAAAAAAGAACTTTGCTTTATTGATAAACAATTCGACAAAACAACAATGACGAAGAAATTGAAAATTATTAATGACAATTGAAAAGAGAAGACTATGTTAAAAACTAAAGAATTGCGGAAAAAATAAACTGATAGATTTGCTGGGATGCCAGGCTTTTGATATGTGAGATGTTAGAGAGACACCTTTTCCTGCTTCAAAACTTCTATTTATAGCCAAAAATGATGGGTATCCAACCTTGATCATACTTGTAATCCAATAAAACTTTATCTTGCTAGATAGAGATAAAATTTGGATAAAACTTTATCCTATCAGATAGAGATAAAGTTTGGTCTGGTGTTTATCAAGTTTATCATCTTATCTCCTCATTATTTTGAATTTTAAGACTCCCACTCCAACTCAAATTCTACTACTTTTCTCTTTGCTGGACATTGGATTTTTTGATGGGCTAGGATCAGTGGATTTCTTCTGGATTTCAAACCATGGACTCTTTTTGGGCTTCGGGTTTTCGGCCCAAAACAGTAAAAATGAACCGAACCTATTTTTCGGTGTAAACATTTGCTCCCTGCACCATTGGGCTTATAAATATAAGCCTTATGATGGCCCTTAACTTATTTAAAAAACCATTTAGCCAATGCCTTTGGCTAGAGTAGCTTTTGGATGCTTTGACTACCTCATAAACTAACTCTGTTTCGAAAATCTCAACTTCATAGTTGGCCATTAATTATTTTCTGGCCTGCTGTAAAATTGCTTCCTGGATGGCCCTTGCAGCTACTAACTACCCTTTCTCACTTTCTTGAGCAATCATTGGCTTGATTGGCCAATGTCTTCTTTCATCGGCCTAAAGGGCCTGATGCTTTTATTCTTCTTACTGGCACCAGTTGCTTGGAGCAGCAAATGCTTGTCCTTGGCAAATTTCATCAGTGTAGGTCTGCCTTCTTTATCCAAACCTTCAAAAGTAATTGGTGTAGTATCTCCATGGTAATAATAGGCACCCACTAAATTGACTTCAGCGCTGAAAGGATTATTGTCTGCCTTAACCATTTCCATGTTATCGGGAAGATGGCACACACATGTTGGCGTGAATCCAATCTCTGCCCAAAAGTAACTTGTAACTTGCATTTGTGTTGATT
>JANQAP020000582.1:3941007-3960601 GCA_026874005.2 Erythroxylum coriaceum
AATAATAATAATAATAATAATAATAATAATAATAATAATAATAATAATAATAATAATAATAATAATAATAATAATAGCCAACTACATAAACAAATAACTGCATAAATAAAAAAATTAAGTAAAAATAAAAAATAAAAAGATAAGGATAAAATTAAAATAAAGAAATTTAAAATTAAAATAAAAGTAAAGATAAAAGTACATAAATAAATAAAGATATAAGATAGAAGACAAATGAGAAAGTAAAACAAACAAGCAATTGAAAGTGAAGAAAGAAAAATTATGAAATAAATAAATAAAATAACTAAAGGGGTAAGTACTACAAACAAACTATTTAGGGTAAATACAAGGCACAAGAAACAAAGAAAAGGAAGGGAAAAGTTCAAAAGACCCATGAAAAGAGAAAGGCTGCTTTATAAAAAGAGAAGGATCTCTCTATATAAGATCCTTTAGGATGTCAATTTTGGCCCAGCTCAGCCCGATTTTGGCCCACATTGATCGAGACATGGGTCAAAATAGTTCAGCCCGACCAAAACGATAAAAACGACATCATTTTGTAAATTTTTTAAAAACAAAGTAAGGATGGGCTAGGCGCGAGCCACCCAGCCCAGGGTCCTGGTCAAGCCAAGAGCGGTCCGGGCCTAGCTCGACCCATTGACGTCATTAAAAATACTCTATTCAAATCCTAGTTCTATTGAGGGCCAAGTCCTCAGTAAGCTTTAATAAGGTCATACTATGTCTAACCACCTCTCCCTAATTCTTCTTTAGTCTTCCTCTCCTTTTAAAATTTCTAAGTACGATCTTTTTGCATCTTCTCATTGGAGTATCAGGATCTCTCCTTTTAATATATCCAAATCACCTAAGTCGGTCTCCCTCATCTTATGTAATATTCATTTTTCAAAACTACTAAGAGTTTGAGTGTTAGATTACTTAGTCACATGAATTACATTATATTAGAAGATTTTGGTGTATTTAGGTTATGATTTTATGATTTCATTCACATGCATAATATGAGCATACATACATGAATTTTGATTTAGAAAAATTACACTCAATTGACATGTTCCGAGGTATGGTATGAAAGTTTCAAAATAATTGTGACATAATTGTGCATTTCTAATGTCTTGTATTTTGATTTACTAATAAAAAAAATTGATGGATTACAATTAGTAATTTGGAGTTTATTTGTCACAATTGGAAGATTGATGGATTGAAATGTACATTTAGACTAGGAAAAATTTCAAGTAGCAAGATAATTGATATGTGAAAATTTAGGATGACTAAGCCTATAAAATGAGTAACATATAGCAGTAGACTTGAGTGAAAAATGGCAGAAGAACTAAGTGACATTTGGCAGCCTAAAGAATGGACATATAGTTGGCTTAGACACTTAACAAGTGTCCTTAAACTAACCTTACACCTACACCATATGAGCAACACATTCAGCTCCATTATAATGTTTCTATTGTACTCTTTCCCTCTCCTTCCTCTTATAATCTAATCCAAATCTCCCTCACATCTTAAGTTTTTGCTCTAAATTATGTCCATTACCAACTCAAAACCTTTGTCAATTTCTTCAGAAAGATAGTATATGCTGCTGTCTTCTTCTTGTCTCTACTGAAACTCATCCTACTCCCTCATAGTTCCTGAGATGATCTTACATGTATATGAGGCAAAGCAGGTTTGATACATTGAGGTGGCATTTGAGCTGAACAAGTAAGTAAAGTACTGATCTATTATGGCATGTGTTAGTGAAAATTATGATGATTAATTAGGGATAGACTGAATGTGGTATTGGTGTTGAAATTGTGCTGGAAAATGATAAATGAAAGGGGTACCTTCTATTCTATTTTTGGATGCATCACAACAATAGTTTATGGGCTGTTATATAGATGATTTAAGTTAGGATTTGAAGTATAATTGATGATGAATTCATGCTAAAGATAGGTGTTAATGAAGTGTTTTCAAATATGGAAAAGTTAGGACTGCATGTACGATTGCATAAAGTGAATGGTAGTGAAACAAATGAGCAGATTTTTGTGAGATTTAATGTAACCAATATGAAGTTAGAATGGCATGAATTTTGGAAAAATTCAAGTGGTAATGATGTCTCTAAGTATGATAACTTCGTGCAAAATTGAGGAAAGAAAGACAGTGCACAATCATGGCCCTCAGTGTACGATTGTAGCCTGTTGCATGAACTTCTGTCACGATTGTGGCATGGTCCCCTACGATCGTGGGCCTAGTTTTGGATTGTTAATTTATGCTTTGTGTACATGTTAAACTAGCTGAGGAAAACTCATTTTAAATTGGTTTATTTGGACTTGATTAAAGCTTGGAATGACCCTAGATTATGACTTGATTAATTGGTTAAGAGCTTGATAAGTTTAGGTTGTTTATTGATGTCATAACTTAAAGAATGTACTGTTTTGAAGTCAATTTATCCAAATCCAGAAATTATGATGTGAAGGAATGAAGTTGTTCTTATGAATGCAAACATGATCTTAAGGATATGAATAACGTGTCTTAGGCATCAATGAATGAGCATTGAAGAACATGAGGTAATTATGAATGAGAATTGGGAAATTTTATGAATATATATTGCTAGAAAAGTTTGAGGAATGTATGATTGATGAATCTGGAGTAAATTAAGCTTACTTAAGGTATAAACTTGATTGTAAACTAATTGCATACAAGCTATAATGTTTGAATGGTCAAGATTTTTGTATAAGAATAAATACCTGGAAAGTCAATTGAGCTTGCATTGAAACATAACATATATACATGTGTATAATTATATATTCATATGATTAAACAAAATAGTGATTTGTTAACTAAGTGTGTATTATATGACGATAGATGCGCAAGGTGATCGTCAACATTCAGACATTACTAGAACATCGAGGCAATAACTTTTCTGGAGCGTACTGTGAGTTAACTTAGGTGTGTAAACTCATTTAAATGTGCTTCTATATGAATTGTATGCTTAATATGGAATGTGTGTTCAATTGATTGATAAATTCTGGACTTAGATCCAAGGAGTTTGATATATGTGTTATGAGAACACAGAAATGAAATGAAATAAAAACATAGCATATAAATTGATGCATCTCATTACATTGAAATGCATGATCAGATAAAGGAGTTATGACTAGAGTGACCGATGTGCAGAAAAGAACTTTGAGCTCAAGATTATGAAAATGAGCCTTATGCTTAGATAACATGGACTCAGTATCCACAATGGATACAAACCATAAATGATCTTGGTATCCACAATGGATACAGGATAGTAAATTGGGTTGATAGGCACTTGGTCATAACAAAACAAAAATGAAAATGGAAACACATATGCATTTGCATATACATTCCTACATGTATCAAATGATTGAATTGAAATGAATTATTGAATTGTTTTGAAATAGTAAATTACAATTGAAGTTAATGGAGGATATGTTGTGATGCAATGTTAGCTTACATGATATGCTTGTGGAAGTATAATAAACTTTGATATACTTTTTTTTGTGATCTAACTTGAGTTAAGACATTGATGATGATTTACTCACTGAGTTCACAAACTCATCAAAATTGCAATGTTATTTTTCAGGTTCAAAGGAGTTCTAGTTATTAAGGTGATATAGTAGAAGTCTAGTACTTGCATTTTGGGGACGAGAATAGCTCAAAGGTCTGATCAGCTAAATCTGAGGAGTCTAGTTAGAGTCTTGTGTATTAGCATCTCATTTCATGTTATACTGAGTTGAACTTAAAATAAAATGTTGTGTAATGTATATGTGGATTCTGAATTGTAATGATACATGTAACTCTTATGTTTTTGAATGAAATGGGAAGAAATGAACATTTAGAATGCTTATGATATGTTTGACGCCTTTAATGAGTTAGATTGATTGTCCTAATGTACCATTTTCATAGAGTTTGTTCTCAAATATCCTTTGGTATGTTCGGGCTTATGCTCTATGGGAGTGGTATGTTACATCTTACCATCAATATTATCTACTCCCAACTTATCTCTTATCATTACATTCTTGGTTTTATCTGTTATTGTAAGGCTATGAAAGGATTCATCCCAGAGTTCCCATTTTGGAACCCGAGTGGAACCGTCCCGATGACCCCACAGTAGCTCTCTAATTGATATCTAAGTTAACCGAGGGATTCTCGTAAAGCTAAGTCGTACAACTGGAATGGGACCTCAGGTCCACATCACAAGCAACCACAAATATATAATTCTTAACATTTAAAAAACATAATATATAAACTTTAATAAATAATATAAATAAAAATATATTCTTTCATAAACTTATACAATGTTTCTTTAAAATAGTTAGGCTTGAGTTTGGGATTTCTGTCCAAATGCTTATGTACCTCATTTTTGTTGAGGATCAAAGCCTTCGTAATTCATTAAGTAAAACATATTTATAATCCCAAAAATATTTAGAAGCCACACTTTTAAACCCTTTCCAAAATAATTTAAAACATATATATAAATAACTAAGCTAATTTTAAGAAAACACGTACATAGCAATAATGACACAAACATAGCAACACCAGATGATACAACTAATTCTGTGGTAGAATCCCAGCTACTGAAGCACCTGTACACATACCTAGGGTGGTTTATATAAAAACATAAAAATAAGAGTGAGCTAAACGAGCTCAGTGAGTATTAATCATTTTACTAAAAATTAAACTTTTAATAACAATATAACTTAAATATTCTTATACAATAATAAAGCTTATGGTAAAATACTTGCCATAAAAATTCATTCGTGCATCATAAAATCTGGTAGTAAAATAAAAATTTGTAAAACACAATTTCAAATTTTCTAAAATACTATTTCAAAATGCTTTTTTTGAAACTAAACTCATAATATAAAAGTTTCCATTTTTCCTTTTTCCTTTTTCCTTAAACAATAAACAGTGGTGGCAATAAGTTTTCTGAAAACTTTTATACTGAAAATAGGACAACCATTAGAATTGGTACCATACGGTGCCTTAGGTATATACGTTTACAAATAAAGTAAGTATGGTTCCATATGTAAAAAAAAATTTGAAATTATTTTTAAAATAAATAATGGCGACATTGTTATTTTCATAAATTTTCTTACACAACATAGTCTACCACTAATTTCTTTACCACACGATACCCTAGGCATAAAGTTACAGAGCTGGTTCTACATCACATACCCACAACTAGTTAACTAATAGTTACGAAGCTGGTTCTACATCGCTTACTCGCAATAAGTTAATTGCTATAAATTGGTAGTTATAAATTGGTAGTTACGGATTTGGTTCTACATCACTTACCTGTAACAATTTTGACTAGCATTATATATACCCAATATGGGCAGAAGGCGACTCACTGGACTACTGATGGACACAATACCACCCGCTGTTAGTAACTGATGCCCCGCAAACATTGTTATGCATGTTTTAGGGTACTCTAACTGGTAAATCTGTAATGCCATTAAAGCGTACCAAAGGCTAAAATTTCATTTCCGTTTTATCAACAAATAGCATAATTTCAATGTAAATTCAAATCATATAAAATTTAACTTTCAAACTAAAATTCATATATTGCTAAAACATAAACTTATACTAGCAATATTCACTTGTAATAGATCATTCACATAAAACTTAACATAAATAATCATTTCATGATAAAATAAAAACCATTTGCATAAAATCAATTTAAAGTACACTCACTACTTGCTAGTTTCCTTTTTCACCACTTTGAAATCCTTCAGTTCGCTTCATTTTCTAACCTAAAAACCTAATACAAACACATTCAACTCCTTAATACATTTTCCAACTAAATACACCATAAACCATTTCAACTTCATTACTTTCCACATACACTCCGTATACTAATTTTTTCCAAATAATAATATAACACTTCATTTAATAATTCCAATGCCACTTACACACTTAAAGACCATCCTTAATCATATTCACATGGTCATTACATCATAACTATACTTTTATACAAAAAATGCCCTTAAGGCCAAGCTTAACATATTTTACATTAAACTTTTCCAATTCAATTCCATTTGATTTCTAACACTTAAAATCAATCCAAATTCACTTCCATGACATTTTAATAAACAAATTTAAGTCATAAATTTTCATTAACAAATTTTTAGATAATCATGCACCTTTTGCCGAATTTCAAACAAAACGCATTCCAAATAAATTCTTTTTCATTTTTTTACTTCAATAGCATCAAAATCATGCTATGAACATCATAAAACATCAAAATAAAATTTTAGATCATATCACATTAAAAACCCTAGCCATGGCCAAAACTTCATCTAATCATTTCCGTAGTTTTTCTTCCATTCTTTCATCATTAAATTAACTTCCTAATGTCATTAATTAATCTTAAATCATCAAATGGCAAAATAAAACACTTTAAGCAATGGATCTTACCTTTGACCAAGTTTGACCAAGGTTCCATATGCTAGTTTCTTAATTTTCTTCTCCTAATCACTTCCAATGCAATAAAACCTTGATATCACATCATAAGGGTGCGATTCACACCATCAAAACCAAATCTAAACTATAACACAACAAATCCAAATTTTCAACAAAACTAGTAAGGTTAGCAACCCAATTTTCTTCTTCCTCTTCACTTAGATGGCTATAAGATCTTGGTAGATGCTTGATTGGAGTTAAAAGAGCATGAAAAATCCCTTGGATCACTGCTCCATAGCCTAGCTAAACCTCTCTCTTCTCCTTTTTCTTTTCTTTTCTTTTTTCTTTCTTTTTCTTCCTTTTTCATCAATGGCCGACCACACCCTTTTAAAGAGATGATAATTTTGTTTACACTTTTTGCCCACCATTTCCCTTAATAACATCTTATAATTACACCTTTACCAAAACTTCTCATATTTATACTTTAACCTATGCCACTTGTCACCATTTAATTGGTTACTTTCTAAACCAATTAATTTATGCTTATCTCATGGAAATCTTCCCATGTAATAAACATATGGAATTTGGATTCATTTGGTTTGACAAAAAGACCATTTTGTCCCTTTTTTTTGAATTTAATGAACTTTATACCCAAATAAATTCCAAAAATTCTATGGTCACCCTAACTTCAAATTGACCATTAAATAGTCTAATTGGGCATAAAAAATTTTAACTGGGTACTTGAAAAAATTTAAATGGGAGAAAAAATACTAATTCTCATTATTTTTCAATAAAAGGCATTTTAGTCTAATTTTGTATCTCTTGAAACCTACCCAAATAGACTTATTTTAACTCAGATACAATCATTTTTAGACATTAAAATCTTTTTTGATAATTTCTGATCATTATGGTCCGCTCGTCAAAAATTTATTGTTCATGGACACTAATCATCAAAAATACTACTTATTCGAGAATTTTTCAAATTACCCAAATTCTATTCAAACAACTTCCGTTTAACCCATTTTAGTTCTTAGGGACTCCAATCCTAATTTTGGAGCTTTTCATTATATTTCAAAATTGTTCAATAACTTTTTTAACTGTCTGGAAGAATTTTCGGATTGAATATGGAAAGTATTGAATGTCACCAAAATCGTCCGGATTTCTTTCAAAGTGTTAACTAAATCTTCAAAGCACATTTTAAGGCCTTTAAAGCTCGTTTGGACTCATTTCGTAGCTTTCATATTTTTCAAAAATTTTCTAGAAAATTTTTAATCAAGTCTAAAACCATCTTTGATCTATTCGTGATCTCATTTATAGCCTCAATAATACATTTAAAAGCTTAAATTACTCTACTATACCATAAATAGAGTATACTTTATAACATGCATGTACAACATATTGCACAGTACAATAATCGAAATAGTATATTACAGGTTGCACATCTAACAAAACATCCTCGTCTCCACCACCATTAACTTATAACTATGCACCTATTTAATGGGCCAACACTCTACCCAATAGAGCATGTTGACCTAATTGTTAAACAGTAGAATTTACCTTTTGGCTTAAATGGTATCTTTTTTTTATAAAAAACTTATGATGCGCTCCTTTATTTAAGCCACCCTGATCTAATACAGTAGACTATATCATCATCTATCTCACCATTGTTTTATATAATAGATCCAAAATACTTAAAACAATCTTTCTACAGTATAACTTTTGAACTAATCTTTATCTCCATATTGAGTGCAACCCTATGACCTGAACAGTTATACTCTAACTACTTAGTCTTAGTTCTGCTCAATTTAAATTACTTTGTCTTTAACGTATCCCTCCAAAGTTCTAACTTGACATTAACACCCTCTTTTGTTTCATCCACTAAAACAATATCATCAGCAAATAACATACACCACAGCACATCCCTTTGGGTATTCTTAGTGAGCTCATCTATAAATATTACAAATAGGAAGGGACTCAATAATGATCCTTCATCTAGCCCGATATCGATAGAAAAATGCTTTGTATCTCTTTATGTCATCCTTAATATAGTCTTAATACCTTCGAACAGATCCCTAATAACCTATATATAGGTCATATGAACTCCCATAGCTTCTAAACACCTCTACGTGACTTTTTTAAATACCTTGTCATAAACCTTCTCTAAGTCAATAGAAACTATGTGGAGGTCCCTCTATTTGTCCCTATAATATTTTATTAATCGTATGAGGAGGCGTATAGCTTATGTCGTAGACCTCCTTGATATGAAATCAAATTGGTTATCCGAGATACCCTTTCTCACTCTCTTATCAATTCCCTCTCCTATAATTTTATGGTGTGACTAAGTAGTTTGATGCTTTTATAGTTGTTATAGCTTTAGATGTCCCCTTTGTTCTTGTCGAGAGGGATTATTGTGCTAGGTCTCCACTTATTCCACATCTTGGTGAACTTGAGGATCATATGAAAAATATTGGTTAACAAAGAAAAACCCTCTTATCTTAAGCTCTTCCATACCTCTATGGGTAATTCATCAGGTTTTGTTACCCTTCCACTCTCTATCTTCCTGTTACCCTTCCACTCTCTATCTTCCTTAAAGCTCCTTTAATCTCTTCTCTTGTAATCTTTCAGCAATAAGTGAAGCTAAGATATTTCTTAGAAATGCTAAGATCATCCAAGAAAATGTTGTCATCTTTGCCTTCATTAAAAAGGCTATATAATATCTTTGTCATCTTCTTTTGGTGTCATTTTCATCCATGAGCACCCATTCTGCTTTATCCTTTACATAACAAACTTGATCCAAGTCCTTTGCTTTCTATTCCTAGCTCTTGGTAACTTAAATATATCTTTTTCTCTATCTTTAATTTCTAATCATTGATATAAGTTCTTGAAAAGCTCTACTTTTGGCTTCTGAGACTATCTTCTTTGCCTCTTTCTTTGTCAGCTTTTAACTCTCTTTATTAATTACCTTTTCTTCATCCGTGTTGTTATCAAATAAAGCTTTATAAGTAGCCTTCTTGATCTTTACCTTTTCTTGTATGTCTATATTCTACCACTAAGACTCCTTCTTACTACCCGTAGGCCCTTTAGAAAGTCCTAATATTTCCTTAATTGCATTCCTTAAAAAGGTTGCTACTCCCTCCCATATATGGTTAGCTTCTCCTTCTAGTTTCTATTCTTCTGTAGACATTACTCTATCCCTAAGTTGTTCCAAATTGTCCCCTTTTAGTTCCCACCTTCTAACTCTAGTGCACCTTCTAGAAATTCTCTTCCTTCTCCAACCTTTAATTATAAGATCTATGACCAATAATCTACACTGAGTTAAAAAGCATACGTTACGTATCACCTTGCAATCTTTATAATTGGGTTAATCGATTTGACTTATGAGAAAGCAGTTGATTTGAGTCTTTGCAGTTTTACTATTAAAGGTCACCAGATGCTCCTTTTTGTTATTGAAGAATGAGATGATTATCACTAAATTAAATGTTACCAAAAAGTCTAACAAAGTAGTCACACTATCATTCCTATCTTCGTGCCTAAAACTCCTGTGAGCACAAGAATACTTGTTTAAGGTTGCCTTCATATGGCTATTAAAGTCTTCTCCTAAAATAACTTTCATGTTAGGGGAATACGCTGAACCACCTCATCTAACTCTTCCTGAAACTAATGTTGAAGTTGTTCTTCCAACTCTACTTGGGGTGTATAAGCACGTACCACATTGAAAAGAACATTTTTCACCATAATCTTTAAGGTCGAAATCATATCATTTATTGTCTTTACCCCTATAACATGATTTATGAGCTCCTTAATAACCAAGATATCTACCCTTTTTTTGTTGCCTCTAACACCCTGAATACCAAAGTTTGAACATGTTTATCTCTTTCCCTTTAGCCTCCATCCACTGTGTCTCCTAGATGCATGTTATATGAATCTTATATTTATCTAAAATCTCTACTGATTCTAATGACTTTCCTTCAAAAGTCTTGTTGTTTTAGGAACCTATTCGTAATTTGTCAACATCTTCTCTCCTTTTTTCCTCAAAACTTATTAAAAGACTATCCCTATTGTTGCCATAAGAATTCAGAGCATCCACACCTACCCTAACACCCAGCACAAGCTATATAAAACAAGCACAATAATGCCCTAATGATGTTAAGACTATTAGAGAAAAGAAAGGGCTTAAAAAAACCAAATAGAAGGGGAAAATAAAATAAAATAAAAATTGTAATAGTATAAATCAAAACTTAAATAAGTTTTACTAATTAGGAAATAGATATCAATAATAAAAAGGAAGAATGAAAGCAATCACGAAAAAGGTAGACATAAAGTCTCTTGTCAAAATAGTGCTTTTTACTTATTGTGATTACAACTAATAGCAAACATAAGGGGAAAAACAAAAAAGACCTTAGTTGGAGTGTATCTAACGTAAGTTTCCTATAAGTGGATTGACTTTCTAATCTACCCAAGACAAAGAACAAGAAGTTAACTTTTCGTATGGTGAAGATGATTAATTTTGAAAAGCAAATGGAACCTAGAAACCCCAAATGAGGTTGACTTTCAAATCCCTAGTTTTTGTTTTTTGCTTTGAAATCACTAAACAAAATTCCACACCGTCTAAGGCCTTAGAGCTCACGGTTGTTTTTGCTAAGCTAATTACAAAAACTCTTGCAAATTGAAAGTGATCTTTACGCCGTGAAAAGAAAATAAATGAGATTGATAGGATTGAAGAATAAGAATTGCCAAAGAAGAAAGAAAAGGACTAAAGACTTCAATGCCAAAAAATTCATCTAGGAATTAATCTACTCATAATATGGGCATAATTGAAAATATTAAAAAATGCATCAGTCTACTTTCATATTACTCCCACTCGAATCATATAATGGAAAAAAACTCCCACTAGGGTTGTAATTAGCATTGATCAAAAACTAATTCTATTACTCTCATTTGGACTATTTCCATCCAATTGATCTCCTCTTACTAGATCATTCTAATTAAATATCTTATATAGAGGTATTCTTTAATTATCTTTTTTTGGTTTTGAAAAATATTATCTAAGAATGTAATATCCTGTGATGCAAATTTAATTACTAATTTATTACCTTGTTCACCTTTAAACATGTAACCTTTAAAGTGTTTAGAAATCTTTTAAAGCTACTCCTCTTCTCTCTAGGACCTTATTTCCCATACTTATATAAAAAACCATAAATGTAGGTAACACTTCCTTTATAATCCAATTATGATAAATCGAGTCTCTTACATATCCACAAATCATATGGTATTTTACTAACTAATTTATAAGCACTCAGTTAAGTACATACTTGGTTGTTAATAGCACATTATCCAATAGTTGGTAGGCAAATTTATCTGTATAATTATAAACCTAACTATTTCAAGAAGAGATTTATCTCCTTTATGTATGATCATTTTATTCATGGGTTCATCAAATAGTCAATTGCTTATCCATTTAATTTTCATCACTTAACCTCTTGAATTTATTAAAAAGTACTTTAATCCTCAACTAGTTCTTAAATCCATTATATTTTTTATCTAATATATTCTCAACTAAAGTCATGTACTTTTGAAAATAACACAATACATTCAAATTTTAAGAAATCAAATAAATATAACTATACCGAGTATAGTTATTGATAAAATAATGAAATAAATCATTTATTCCAATAGCTTAGTAACTTTATATCTCATAATAAATGGTTTTCACGTAATTTTATCAACTAGATAATGCTTACTAAATAGACAAATATATTTTATATGGGTCTTTTAAAAAGACCTTATTTAATTAATCGATTTATTTGATTTTATCCAATATGATCAAATCCATTATGTCACAAATTAGCATAGATATTATAAGTATTAGATAATGTTAATAAATAAAAACTAAATTTATTTATTTCATAAACAACATCTAATACAATAAAACCATCCAACATAAAACCATGACTATTTTAATTCCAAGAACATTATCCTTTCTACCACTATAGAAATTAATATTCAATCCAAGGCTAACTAAAAGCATAATAGAAATAAGATTTTTTCCTCGTGAGAGGTCCTTTTCCTTTTCCAATTTATAGTCTTAACCTTTTTTAGGATCCTAAGAATTATGAAAGACTTTCTTTTCACTTTTTACTTAGACTCATAATATCATTTTCTCTTCTTATTTTCAACTCATTGTGAGAATGACTTAGCCACATTCACCTCAAAATGTGGCTCATATTTCTCAAGACATTCTTTTGAAAATAATAGGTTCCTTATATCATCTTCTATCATCTTGATATTTATTTTTGGGTTAAAAGCATTTTCATATACTTCAAACTTAAAAGGTAAAGATTTTGGGACAACTTTCACTTATTATGTATCTGAGAAAGTATGACCAACATGCCTCATTTCACTAATTATGATTGAAATTAGCTTTAAATGCCTCACTATTGAATGCTTTGACCTCATCTTTTCATTTGTGATTTATTTATTTATTCTTATATATGTCAAAATTAATATTGACTTACTGTAATTTAGTCAATAAGGTGCTAACAAAATATGCTACTAGTGCGAACCATAGGTCCCAGGCCTAGTCATACCTCCTAAACTCTCACGTAATGTAATCATCTATGTTACGCAAGTCAAAATCTTCTTTTATATAAGTTACGTGTCTCACATTCGTTGAGCCATAATGTCTTCCTTAGAAACTTTTATGATTTCATGTAGTAAGTCAAAAGTCTTTTCTTTTTTAATACATATTGGATTTCTATACTCCAAATTTCTAAATTATAGCATTCAAATTTTTAGCTAATTGAATTCTATGACTATATTTGTAGATGTAATAGTTACTTTCTTCAAACACATAGTTTCCGTAATAACACATGCTCAATTGTAATCCTTTTTAATTTATTTCATGTAACTTTCTAGAAATTTTAATTATTTTCTCAATTACCTATGGAAATACAAGATCACCAAGTTTGCAATCATTATTCATATAATAATAATTTATCAACAATATATCATTCTATTTAGATGTATTTGTTTAGAAATAACTCAAGCATTGAATATAACACGCATATATAATGCATTTTAGTAAACAAATATTACCCATAAATTAACAATTGTACTTAAAATAATTAACAATATTAAATAATGCATTAAACACTAAAAATACTCATCCTTTGCATTATGGAATGCAATCACTATGACAATGTTCATTGATAGACTACTGTGAAACATGTTTCCACTATACTAAGAAAAGTATATGACTAGATAAGACAATCTATATTGATAAGCATCCCACATCCTTATTAGTAATTTTCCCTTTATAAACAACAATGTCATATGCAATGTCTAAATAAAATGAACTTCATTAGTGAAGTTTTTATAATTCAAATTTAAGAGTTTATTTAACTTCACATATGCGATTCACATACGAGTTTTTAAATCTAGTCTAGGTCATATATGATAAACTTCTAATTGTCTTACCAAGCTGATTATATGTTGTTTTTATTCAGACATGCGTATTACTTTGACCTCTCATTTTCAAGATTCTCTCCTAAAATTAATTTAAGAGATGAAGCATCATTATAAATGTTCAAATAAAAAATTACGTAAACAATACAGTTATCAAATACACACATTACTTAAATATATTCCCATCAAAATAAACAAATTATTTGATCTAGAGAGCTTGTTCAATAAAGACATTATTGAATATAAGGCTTGTCAAATAAACTAATTATTTAATGCATGGTACTATTAAATAAACCAAATTATTTAATAAGTAGAGTATATTACTCATTATTATATCAAACATGAAAGTGTGTAATTCATAAGGAGCACATCCTTAAATTAGTCCTTAAACATTATATATGATTTTCTAACTAAAAAACATTTACATATAAGTCTAAGTTTATATATGTTATAAGTAATGGTTAAAGTTTGGGATCTTAATAATACAAATCAAGGATTTAACTTCTCGAAACTTAACCTTAAACAAAATTTTAGTTGAGCCTTAATGGACTTGTGGGCTTGACCATTATTTTTATTTATCATAATTTATTTATTAACTAATTGATTAAATTTCCTTAATTTTCAAGTTAACCTAAAAAACCTTGTTTTAAGCTTAGAATAAGTATGTTATCCTCTTGGGCCAAGTTCACTTATCCTTATAGCTAAACATAAAGAATTTTAAGTTTAGGTCTTAGTTATCCTTTTTACCGAACTTTTTAAGTGGGTTCTCTAAACCATGAGAGAGAAACTCTTATATCTCTCTAAATGTTTGTTTCTCACAATCCAACCCTAACCCTAAATCTGCTCTATTTAGCTTTCTTCACCATATCTTCGTTTTAAACTCTTTCATAATCTATCTTTCTCCTATTGTTCCTTCTAGCATTAATCTTCCTTTGAGGATCGTGCTTTATCTACAAAACCAGACAACATTAGAAACATATTTAACTATTAAACTATAATGGAGACAGACTTCCCACCTCTACCCTTAACCACCCCTTTTCCCTCTTCCCCTCCTTCATCCCCTTCTTAACCTACAATGACCTTCGCACCGCACTCTTCTTCCTCATCTCACTTTACAAATCAAACTAGCCCACCCCCCAGCCTATGTTGTTCCACCACCTAAAACCTCTGCTCCATCAAACAATGTGTATCAACAGAAAAAAGGGATTAGAAAGACATGGAAATAGGTTGTGGTTGACAATTCTGACTCTTCCTTGATCTACAGTCCACCAGTCGAGATTGAAGGCAAGCTAATGGTGGCTCCAAGCCCAAACATTCTACAGGAAAGAGCAAGGATATAGGACGCTACACTTATTATGTTTTTTATGGATAAACGACCTGTTTTTCCTATGATATAACATGGACCCAGAGAAATTGGAATGGAAAAGGACTAATGGAAGTAATGCTAACCGAGGAAGATAACTTAATCTTTACCTTCTCCTTTAAATTGAAAGCTTAAAAGGTAATTGAAGAAGCCCCTTGGCATATCTCTCAACTTCCTTTATTTCTTTAGAATTGACAATCGGAAAGGAATTAGAGAAAATTAGATTGAAAAATATTCCTCTATGGTTGAATATTCATAATATTTCTTTGGAATATTGGACCACTAAAGGTTTGAGTATGCTAGCTAGTTATTTAGGAAAACTAATCTGTATAGATAAAAACACTATTTTGAGGAAACGAGTTAGATTTGCTAGATTATGTGTGAGTATGGATATTTTTAAGGAAATGAAAGACAACATTCTAATCCTAAGGTTGGCCGATGGGCACTTTCTCAGAGAAGACAAAGCATTGGTTATATACCAATGGAAACCTTCCCTAAAAGCACAAGGCAAAGAATAGAAACCAATGAGGAGAGTTTTCATTAGAGGAGACTATTGGGAGGTTACGGGATTAGAGAAGTTCAATTCTAAAGATAACAAAGAGTTGGTGGAAACAAAATATATGTTAGAAAACCATGAAAGCCAAGGGAACTTGGTTCAGTTGTAAAAGGAACCACCTACAAAAGGTGAGAGTGTCCAAATTAATAACTTTCTAGATTCAATTCAACTGGTGGAAATTCAACATCAAACTTTGAGTGCCTCAAGTAAACAATTAATGACTATTAAGAAAATGAAAAGAAAGTTAGTGGGAATAATCCTTGTCATAGAGACCATGACCTCCAACTAAATGTGGAATCTCAACAACTATTGGAAGAACAATAGATAGGAAGAGGAACAGTTTGAACAAGTAATCTCTCTGAAAAGCAACATGAGCAGTAGGAAAGGCTTCAAAGGAAAAAAAACCTCATATGACCCTGATAGTCTATAATGTTAGAGGAATAAACAGCCCTTCTAAGCTTAATGCGGTAAGGGATTTTGTTCTGAAGGAAAAGCCTATGTTATTTTGTTTTTTGGAAACCAAAATTAGGGAAGAAAATATGAATAAATTAAGTTGTTTGGGTAGTGAATGGCAGTTTCTCACAAACCACCAATGTCATGCCTTTGGAAGAATTATTATTGTTTATGATGGGGATTTTTTGGAAGTGGAAGCTCTGGAAACCAACCAGTAATTTATCTATACAAAGCATAACTTCAAAATGGAAAATTCTTATGCTTTAGCTACGTTTGTCTATGGTTGTAATACAATGTTTCAAAGAATTGAGTTATGGACTTCTCTTTGAACACTCAAAGCTTCAATTAGAGGTCCATGGTTAGTTAGTGGGGATTTTAACTCCACGTTATATAGATCAAAGGTAGAAGGGAACTGTAACTTACTCAATTACACCTCCGATTTGTTTGATTACATGCAGAATGTGGAATTAACAGACTTAAAATCTGAAGTCATAGGTTCACTTGGTCCAACAAACAAAGCTCTAACTGGTTCATTCAAAAAAAGCTAGATAGAGCTATGGTGAATATGGTTTGATTAACTACTTTTTCAAAGAGTTCAGCCACTTTTTTAGACCCAGGAATTTTTTATCATACACCTATCAAGGTGGATAATTTGTTTTAAATGGTTAGAATTCATCACCTTTCAGATTCAATAATTTTCTTATTAATATGGAGGGCTTTCAAGAAGCAATAACTAAGGGATTGGAGTATGAGATCTATGGTACTAAGCAGTTTATTTGTTTACAAAAGCTTAAGGTAGTAAATAGGAATTGAAGGTGTTAAATGTAAGGAGAGGTCAGAATTTCACAAAGGAGATAAGGGAAGCAAGCTTTTGTAATTCAAAAATCTTTGGCAACTAGCCCAATTGATTGCACTTTAGCTATAACCAAGAGGGAAGTCCTTAAGACCTACATTTAAATAGTGGACAACCATTATTCTTTATTGAAGTAAAGGACCAGAATTAATTGGATTAAGGATGGGGACAAATGTATAAAATTTTTCTTCAATTCAGTGACAGTTAGAAGAAATGTCAACAAAATCACTTCCATAAAATCCGAATCTAGGGAAACTTTATTTGGGCAAGTTGAGATTGCTAAGGAAGATAGGAAATTTTATCAAAATCTCTTAGGCATAGAAGGTCGCTCTGTAGGAAATGGAGTAGATCTTAGGCAATTTGTTACAACCAAGACTCTTGAACCTAAAGCATCCTTGCAAATTAGATCTGTCACAGATCAGGAAATAGAGAAGGTGGTTTTTAATATGAATGGCTTTAAAACCTCGGGTCTGGCCTTTTCTTTCAAAAAACTTGTGAAAATATAAGGAGATTCCTTAAAGATGTTATATATGAGTTTTTCCAAAATGGCATCTTGCTTAAGGAGATTAATAAGACTTTTCTGTGTTTGGTCCCTAAGAGTTCTAACTCGACCAACTAGAGTGATTTCAGATCTATCTCATGTACTAATTTTCGCTATAAGATCATCGCCAAGATTTTGAAAAATAGGCTGAAAGATGTTCTTCACTTTCTCATTAGTGAGAATCAAGGGGCATTTATGAGCAATAGACATATTGGGGATAATATCCTTATTACAAGAGCTTCTGAAAGGGTATACTTGAATAAAAAGCCCCCAAAACTGCGCTATAAAAGTAGATCTACAAAAAGCTTTTGATAGTGTTAACTGGAGCTTCTTGTTAGAAACTATAGAGGTTATGAAATTTCCCCATAAGTTTATCAAATAGATTCAAGAATGCATTACCATTGCCTCATATGGGATATTGATTAATGGAAGCCCCACAAAGACGTTTAAAGGCAAAAAAGGACTTAGGCAAGGGGATCCTCTTTCCCCTTACCTATTCCTTATTTGCATGGAGGTTCTCACCCTTACGTTGAAACACAACACTTCAACAACTCCAACTTCAAATATCATTCAAAATGTAAGAAGCTTTCACTAACTAGCTTATGTTTTGCAGATGATCTTATTCTCCTAAGTAAGGTCAATGCTCCTTCAATTTCACTACTGATGAGTACTTCCAAAGTTTTAAGGAGCTTTCTAGATTAAGTATCAATTTTCATAAAAGGTACTTCTTACTATCCAAAAGTGTTGCTCACTTTGGGACCCCGCCCTTGCAAGTCACGTGTCTGACATCCTAAGTGACATCTGGACGCGCATCCCACAAGGATGAAGTACCCACACCGGACAAACATCAAAAAGAACTCATTTTTTCCTAATTTCGAACATATTTTGGGAAAACTCAAATTGGAATTTCAATTGGACCTCTTCAGAACATTTGTTCCCCATTGTCTTAAGTCTCTAATGATACCAAAATCATTCAATTTGGTTTAAAAATCTGAAAGTTATAGCCCAAACATTTTCGGACTGTTTTTGCACTGAAACAGCACACTACACCCAACTTCACTCCAGAAATTTAAAGTATTAGAGACTGAATTAAAATTTTATTTCTTCAGATAATTTGTAGCTCTATGTCTCTAGCTTGCTTAGGAACAAAATTCATCTCATTTGGAGCTCTACGGATTAAGATATCATCAAAATACTAAAGCATGTTCAGTAAAAATATCCAGCTCACACTCTTCCAACCGATCCCCTCACTTTGATTCAATCAATCTTTTTCGAATCAATACCAAAAGCTATAAAATTTTATGGAGAGGTAGAGAAGAATCCAATGCTTTAAAAATCAGGTCATTTGGAAGTCGGACGACAAAGCTATGATCAAAAGAGTGAAAGGTGTTCAGGTCTGGGAACACCAGCAAAGTCGCAATCGCGACTAGTCGCGTCGCGATCGCGACTTGCTTCTTCCTCCTTTGCTTTTCTTCCTCAGATCTGTGTTAGAAAAAAGGGCATAACTCTCACTAAAAATATCGGATTAAGGTCATTCAAAGACCGTTTGAAAGACAATTTCTAGACCTACAACTTCTATGAAGACCTCAAAAACAAAATTTTCCTCTAAATGGGTCAAAATTTCAAAATACTGTAGCTGTTCCGAAAGTTCATCCTATGCAACATCCCAAACTTCTAATAATCATATCTCTCAACTCCAATATCCAAAAATTTCATACTTTATAGCATTGGAAAGATAAGAGGATAAACTACAACTTTCCATAAGACAACTTTGTCTAGTTCCATCTAGATTAGTACAGTTTTCTCCCTGAATCTATATTTCCACCCCTATGAAAAGCTTGAAAATGCAATATAAAGACTTTGAAAATCATGAACAAAACATAATGTATATATATTTCATTAACATCAAAACAAATAAGAGTTTTACAACGCTTTAGTGGG
>JANQAP020000582.1:3961043-3972592 GCA_026874005.2 Erythroxylum coriaceum
AAAACATGTCTCCCAAATGGGACTAGGACAACCTAAGATATGCATAATGACTTGTATGTGAAATTTGAACATAGGTAATGCATAGTATAATTGAATCTCAAATACATGCTAGTATACTTGTGTATTTAATAAATGACATCGTTTTGAATAACTATTTGCACTTGGAGTGCAACTAATGTTTTCATTATGTATTTTGAGAAATGATATTGTTTTCACTAATCCTGCACTTGGAGTGCAAAGGATAACGCTTTATTTTCTGAAACTACAATTTTGAACAAGCTTGCACCTGGAGTGCAAAAGATGACTTTTATTGTCTGAAATAATGTTTTGGAACTTACATATGCATAACCGAGTTATGTATGCTGCATATATTTGTAATCTTTTGACTTAGAGCCATGGCAAGGTTCCATTTATCAGTTGAACCGATAAATAAAGACATGATTTTTGTACTTAATATTTGTGTATGATTTTTTTGTGTTTGGTGAGGAAACGATTGGCCAATCGTGTGCTGGGCACAACAGATTCAGTGACCCCCATATCCTTGACACTAGTACGTAAAAGTCGAGTCCTTGTAATGACACCATTCTACGGGACTTACGGGTGATTGCATACCTAGAGATCTGGTCACCGACAAGGTCATCACCTAGGGTTATGACACTCTTGTCGACCATAGTCTGGACTCACCACAGATGAAAGTTGAACTAACACCGAGAATCGATGAGTGTGCACACTAGTTTGGCTAACTAGTGGCGACACACATAACTATTTTGACCTATTATGAGATTTGACTTCCCGATGAGATTTGATTTATACATGTGATGTTTTTTTTTCTACTCTAGTGTACTGGAATTGGAACCTATGTTTCACTAGATGAGTGATTAATAGGCTAGACCTATGTGGTTCCTAACCAGTATATGTTGAGTTATAGGCTAGGCTTATGTGTTTCTATGACATGTATGTTCACTTTATAGGTGGTCGTGTGCATGCTAGATGCGTGAAAAACCTGTACTTAAGTTATCTTGACTGTTTTGGTGTGTACTAGGTTCTGTTTGCGATATATGTTTTTCCTGCTCACTGAGTACATAGTGTACTCACCCCCTCCACTTTCCAACCATGCAAGTTAATTTGGTAAGCTCACAGTAAATCATGCGGTCTTTTGACATTGTCGGGGTATTACCGTATGTGGGTAGTCTCTGTTTTATACTTTTGTTATATAGTGGCTCATGATTATGTAGATATGTTTTATGATTGTATAAATTAACTCTTGATTTTCTTGTGGTTTGTAAATGACCTTATGTATAAAACTTTTGTACTGTTGTTGAGATTGCTTTTGAGTGGACTTAAAATTCCAGAAATTGCGGTTGAGTTTTAAAGTGAATATAGAAGTGTGTTTAAAATTGATCTATAGTTGTTGTAATTGAGTTTTGGGATTTTCAAAATACAGCTGTTATGTTGCCCAATTTTTTTAGAGGATATTCAGTTAGCCTTGTATAGTAGGGTTAAGTGGTATTGTGAGTATTCTTAGCTCAGGTATGCTGCAGTTGTCATGTGCCTAATGTGGTTCCGAGTCGTGACAAATGCATCTGTATATACCTCAAATAGATCAAACTCAGGAAACTTTAACATAGGTTCGATTGAGATAGTGGCTTTAAATACCTCTAATGCCTTCTGGCATATATCCAACCAACATCATTCTTGTTTTTTCTTCAACAAATCTGTCAATGACACTACTTTTTTAAGTACCCCATTATGAAATCCCTATAATAGTTAGCTAGTTTAAGAAAACTTCAAAATTCTCATATTGTCGTGGGAATCTACCACTTAACTATCACCTTCACTTTCTTCAGTTCCATCCTGACCTGACCCTTACTCACTAAGTGACCTAAGAATCTGATCTTCGATTATGCGAACTTACACTTCTCCGTCTTCATTTAGAGCTTATATTGCCACAGCCACTCAAATACTTTCCTTAAGTGTTCCATATGTTTTTCCATATCAATGCTATACACCACAATGTTGTTGAGATACACCACAACGAACCAGTCAAGAAAGTGGTACAATATGTCATTCATTAGGTTACAAAATGTTGCAGGGGCATTAGTCAATCTGAATAGTATAACTAAGAATTTGTATGATCTATACTGAGTCATGCATGTTGTCTTTTTCTCATTGCCCTTGGCTATCTGCACTTTCCAATACCAACTCTAAAGCTTAAGCTTTGCGAAAATCATAGCCCTCAATAATATATCCATCAAATCTTGAACTAAGAAAATATGATACTTATTTTTTATTGTTATCTTATTCAAGGTTCGATAGTCCATGCACATCCAAAATGTTCTATCTTGCTTCTTCTGGATTAGCACCGAGGCATCGTATAGGATTTTGGAAGGTTAGACAAACCCTTTCTCTAATAATTCACCAAGTTGTTTTCAAAGGTCTCCCAACTCCAACGGGGATATCTTATATGGGGCACGTGCAGGTGGGACATCTCAAAATGTTAGTTGGTCTTTTTTATTCCAAAATAGAAAATGGATTTGATATAATTATTCTGATTATTTCTTTAAATTAAAAAAGAGTTGTTATATTTCAATAATGGATTCTGTTGATTCGGAGTCACACTCTGTAGGATTTGAACCTACGACCTCAAAAAGCCCTTAATGCCCTTAAAAAATAAACTAAATCTCTTTACCAAGGGGAAGAGTCTTAGGTAACTCTTTTAGCATCACATCTCAAAACTCCCTCAACAAACTTGTAACCTCATCGGGGATTTCCACCACGTGGTGCTTATCAACTCCCACATGGTAGTGAGTTAGGTCTTTGTACCTTTCTTCAATCCTTTCTCGATGCTCATGGCTGACACATGTACTACCTTCATTGTATCATCCATCATTCGACCACCGGATCTACAACAGTTAACATAGAAAGAATTTTGTTCATATATGATCATCATAACTTCTAAACTTGGATATAGCACTACCTTTGCTACCTTTAAGAAATCGATCCCTAGTATCAACTCAAAATCTTCAAGTGGTCTAACCATGTAATTGAACTTCGCACGCTAACTCCCTATGCTCACTGGGACATTGTAAGTAGCTTTAACCACTACTTCTGTCTTACCTGTAGGGTCTTCATCTTTATTAGCGTATTTGACACCTTAAGCCCCAACTTGCGCACCATCTTTCTTGCCATGAAAGAGTGTGTCTTACCAGTATCTAGCATTATAGTTACCTTCTTTCCATTGACTTGTATTCCCATGTACTTCAACTTGTCAAAAGGATTGGATTCGCTTTCAATCATATTCAATAAGGTAATCGGATTTATTGCTGTTTTTGAATCTTCATCCTCTTCTTTGACAATTAAGGTGTTTAGCTTCTCCTTCTTTGGACATTCTCTCGCAAAATGTGGACCGTTGCATAGATAACAATCAAGTTTGCCCTTTTTGGAGGACATTTCCCTACTCTTAAAGCCACTTTTTTGCTTGTCTTTCCATTGAAATCCCCTTTCTTGAAGTCTTTCTTCTTTTTCCCCTCACTTTTATCCTATTAGGCTAGGTCTTTACCCTTGGAAGAAGTAGAGGAGCCTGCCTTAATTTCCTTCATCACTCAAAAATCCACCAAGTCATCAACAGTCGCGATTGCACCAACAACATCCTTCACATTTGTCCTCCACAACTCTATTTATGCCAATGATTGTAACCCGGACAAAAAGTTGAAGAGTTTTTCCTTATCTAACATATTATCAATATCTAGCATTAGAGAGCTAATCTTTTTAACATACCCTCTTATTGATCCATCTTGTTTCATCTTCTTTAAGACATCCCTCGCCAACTAAGAAGTATTCATCAGAAGGAATTGATCCTTTAACTCTTTCTTCATCTTCTCCTATGTGTTGATGGGATCTCTACTCGTACTGATTTCGGCATAGGTCCTCATTCTCTACCAAATCTTGGCATCTCCATCAAAGTAAATGGTTGTCACATTGACTTTTTCATCATTGAATACCTTAGCAGTTGCAAAGTACTGCTCCATATCCCACAAAAAGTTTTTGAGCTCCTTTATGTTCAACAAACCCTTAAAAACCTTGGATTCATGCACTTTCACGAAGGTGCTCTCGATACGTCCAACATTCTGTAATGCAACAACACGTCCTAGGATCTTTATCTCGAACCTAGTCTCCTCTAGTGTCCTAATCAAATATTCTATTTGATTTTGCAACTATTGGTTTTACTCCTCTAATATCTCAAATCGACTGTTGTAAGATATGACTTCTTCCTCACCTTGAGGAATTAGCCCTATGAATGCCTCTACTCTGTTAATATGCTCCATCAAATTGCCTCCTATTATGTTGAAATGTGATTGCAATACTAGTTATTACAAAGGTCTTCTAAGCACCAAACTTATAACGAAGTCGCACCTACTCCTTTTCACAACAAACTCACTTAAGTCTGTTTAAGTAAGACTCATCTTTCCCCACGTGATCATTGATAAACTAACTTATTTTTTATTGCCTCACAACCTTTGCAGTGTTTAACTCTCACACTGTTGAAGATTATTGAGAAAACACTAAACTAACAAAGACAACAATATGATTGCAAAAGAGATATAGCAAATGATAACCTTTATTACTTTTCTCAAAGTATACAAAAGAATGCTATCTCAATCTGATGTGTGGAACAAGGCTCAAATGAGCTATTTATAGGCACTTCTAGTTTGATGGCCAAATTAAAATCCTAACTGAACCAAACTAGCCTGATTACATCTTATCCTTATCATATTACATCACATTATTTAATAAGATGGCATCCCCATCTAAATAGGACTCTATTTGATAGGATTTAGTTACATCACAACTAACAAGATAAGAGGTTACATTTATTTCGGAAAGATACATTTATATCCATGAAGATCTCCACTATCTTCATATGATCCTCCCATATAGTCTTTATCTTTTAGAGCTGATGTCTATCTGCTCTGATCTTATCAGTCACTTCATCTAAGATCTCCTCACGATTTTTATCTATTGATGATGAGTCATCCAAGCTCAAAGCCTTTTATAGCACACTAGTCTGGTCCAATAATTACCCATGTCAAGTTCATTAGTTATGGTCAGTTCATTTGAGTATACACTAAGTCCTTAGTCCATCAAGAACTTGGCCTTAGTCAAGTTAGTCTATACAGGGCCCAAAACTCTAACAAAACTCGTACCATGCTTAATATAAATTGCTAAGTTCCCTTAGATTCTCATATGTCATCTTTATACATGTGATCCAGCTAACCTTCGACCTAAGGTCCTTTTCCAGCCAGCTGTGAAGTGCCTTCATGTGCTAAGGGGCTAACATAACAATATCCTCTTATCTATCCCCTTTGATGATTTATAAATTAAAGGATAGGATCAAGGCATTATGGACGGTCTAGATCATCAAATGTTGTGTTTCTTTTTAGCATGAAAGAACGACCATAAAAGACTAAATATGTCAATTGATTGTTCCAAATGAGACATCCTTAATCGCCATATCCCCTAGAAACGGGTAGGACTCTTCTCTGAGTTCTGACTTACTCTTAATAGAGGTTAAAAAGAAAATTTCAACATGTGTTGAATAATAGGTCCATCCACTATATCTCGTTATTGCCCTGTTGTTTACCACTTACTAAGTTTGCATTTTACTGTTTCCCTTCAGAATTTTTTATCATTCATCTTCACCTCTTTTATCATCATCTTACTATTTTGTGATGATCTTTTTGTCTACAATCTATACGTTTTCTATTTTATATCTGATTATTTTGAGTTTTGGCTATAATTCCTTATGCAGCATCATTTTGCATTCATTTTTATGCTGCTATCACTTGGTTTTAATTCTTCTATCCTCTTTCATGTTTTCTACACATACATGGTCTTTCAAGTTTGTTTTCATGTTCAATCCCCCTTTTGTTTCTTGGTTTGCAAATAAGTCTTCCGATTATTGCAGTTTGGTCATTTACTAAACTCCGATTGTTCTTGAACTCTTAATTCCTTTAAATTTATGAGTTTAGCCCCTTATTTTCCAAAATATTTTAATAACCCTGATTTCTTTCAAACTCTATTTTCTATTTTTATTTTCAAAAAACTAAAATATAATTAAAAATGTAATGAGATAATTTAAGTACCAAACAAAATAAATCATAAATTTATAAAAGTGAAAAAATTTAAACATTCTTAATTAATTTTGATAGAAATTCTAATTAATAATTTTAATTAAAAAATTAATAAAATAAAAGATACATTATTATAAAAGATTTTTGGACAAAATTGTTAAAACATTCAAGTAAAATTAAGTATTGATAAAATTTAAGGATATCATTTCAAAAGAATCATGATTGTGAAGGTAAAACAATCATGACTATATTTTTAGATCAAAGCAAACGAAACACATCATGTTTACTGATAAGTGATCACCCTAAGCTTAACAATAAGAAAGGAATTGCAAAAGTGAATTAGAAGCATAGTTGTCAACCAAAGGAGGCAGGTGGGTTAGGTTTGGAGTAAACCAGTAAGAACAACATGTTTTTAATGACCAAGAGAATTTGGAGAATCCTAAGTGAAAAACAATTATTATGGATTAAATGGATTCACATCTACATATTAAAGGGTGAGTGTTTTTGAGCTCTAATAATTAAAGACAGTTACTCTTGGTTCTTCAACCAAATCCTTAGGTTGAGGGAAGAAGTTCAGCAATATATTACATGTCAAATTGGGGTAGGAGATAGAATCTCTCTATGGTATGATACTGGACCGGTCAAGGGGCTTTAATTCATAATCAGTTGGCAAGATCATTGTTGGGAAGATTCTTTAAGAGAACTAAGCTTTAAGAGATAATTAGAAATGACAATTGGTTGCTTTCCTCAGAAGAACTAAGACTTTTGCCCATTCCTCAATACAGAAGCCTCGAGGAGAATGATATATACTTATAGGATGGGGTTTCTATATCATAAATCTTTAATAGGATATGGGTAGGGTAGTTATAAGAATAGGGTGGTGTTCCCTGATTTGGACTAAGGCTCTCAAACCAAATGCCAACTTTTTCCTTTGGCTAGCTATGTTGAATAGGCTTAGCACTACGGATATACTAAAATTCCTATCCTCTTTTAAGCTTTATATTCTTTGCAACTTAGATGAGGAGACTAGGGATTATCTCTTCTTTGAGGGTGGTTTCTTTAAAGAGGTGTGGATTAGAATCTCTAGACTATGTGCCCCTGGTACTAGTCATTGCAGTCTCATAGATATCCTACTAGATATATCTCAACTACATATCTCTAAATATTATAAGGAAATATTTATGATCGTAGTTGCAACTTGTCTTCAAACAATTTGGAAAAGAGAAATAATCAAAGGTTTAAAGGGAGATCTAATAACCTACTCTCTCTTATAGAACTCTCTACTGTAAATATTAGGGAACAACTGATCATAAATCAATTGGGATAGCATTGTAGCAGAGGACTGGCTCTCACTTAGAGAATATAGTCCTTAATGTTTATTAGTAGATCACAGTCTTCTTTCAGTGGGTTCACTCTATATGACATACAGTAAAGAAATTAGTGCTACCCATGTATAGTTATTTCCTAAGCAACTCAAGCAACTCAAGTAGATTTTCAAAATAACCAACTCAAAAAAGAAGGAAAGAAACGAAGATTAGAGGGAATCTGACTCACCTATAGATATTCGAGAGCACCTGGTGTCTCTCCTCCAGATCTACTACCACACCAATCGAGATTCCTGAAGGAAGGTCCTCTGTTGTCCACCTCCAGACTCCTAATAATCAAAATGAAGATTATTATTCTTTGGAGACTCACAAAACCTATAGGATTTGATCTCCTACCTGAGATGAGAAATCTCTTCGAGCCTATAAATGGATAGAAGAGCCATCGCACCGCCATTGTCACATCACATCCTCGAGAGCTTTCCAACCCAATTGAGTAATCAATTGAAGATTTGAGAAAGGTGGGGAGAGTTTACCCTAATTACTAATACGTTGTCACACAACTTCTCCCTATTTGGTTTCAGCTTTGCTGTCATTTTGTTCTCCAGACCTCTCCTAATTTTTCTTGCTATTGTTTTGTTCTTCAGTGCTTGAAGTGTTTTACTTTATTGTTTTATCTCACGACAGGGAGTCCCTCTCCATAGCTGTAAACTAAAATTTTTTATCCTTAATGAATTTTTTTAAATTCTAAAAAAAATCTAATAATAAGTGAAATGATAGACTAAGTGGTGAGTAAAATGATAGAACAAATGATTTGTAAAAACTATAAACCAAATAAGCAAAGTGAGATGACAAATAAACAAAATATGAACAACATACTAGTACCTTATGCCTAATAATAAGCAAAACATGTCAGACATAAGAGTAAGTGAAATGACGAACTAAATGGTGAATAAAACTGACAAACTAAATGATTAGTGAAAATAATAAACCAAATAAACAAAGTGAAACAACAAATAAAACAAAATATGAAACAACATACTAATAAAATAATAAAATGATAGGCATGTGAACTTAAACAATAAAGCAAAAATCATATTCTACTTTTGGCATCATAGTTAAAACATAACATATGATCATAATAAACTAATAAGCTACCAAAACAATACCACCTCGTGAAATAATTGGCTCATAACATAACATGCTAACATATTTTTGAATCTATATAATTTTTAAACAACAAACTCATGAATTTATCATTGAAGAAACAACAGGCCAAGGGATAAGTGAAATGATATATTCACAAAGAAAATAAGACAACAAAATAAATGTTTCAACTTTAAAATAAGCTTGTGGTTGAAAATAGGGTAAATGATAAAAAACAAATCAAAATTTTTTGGGTGGTCAGAATATATACCAAACACCTAAGAATTTTTTTAATACCTGTATAGGATGAAAATAAATGCCATTATCTCCTACACTCTTAAGTTATTTTATAAACATTCAATGTTCTTAATGCTTAGGAACTTTTCATTCTCTTTCACAATATATTATTCTTTCTAATTTTATTAACTTGAATGCTTAAAATATTTAAATATTTAATTCTGCAGGTATATCCTAATTTATTGTATCATAATTAGTATCGAACGTTTAAACCCAAACTTAAATCTGAAGAGTTTAAGCTCGTTAAAATTATATCATATAAAAATAAAAAATGAAACTATAGTTTATTTTACTTTTAAATAGATCATATAAATATATAAGAAAGTAGATACATTCACAAAGTAATAAAAAATAGATGATTTGGCACTTATGTTCTTTTCAGATTTTGGGAAAAGGAGGAGGAAAAAGTAATTCATAGGTGAAATGTGGATTCCCAGTAAACAAATTTATCCGACACTCACTAAGCATCTATCCTCTATTTTTACATAGAAAATAAAAAAGAATGGAAGAAACCTCAACATTAGAAGAACAAGTAACTTTTGCACATTTGTTTCTTTTTATCTCCCTTTTGCTTATTCAAACTATTCATGCATGTAATTGAATATCATTTCAGTGTGAGAATTTCCCATATTCTGGGTAGTTTTGATACCCATAAATGGTCCAATGTTATGTAATTAATGGTTATTAATGTCTTGTTTTTATGGTAATTGTCAATGTGCCTAATGGGAGCAAATTGACATATTTTTATTTGCAATCTTTTAAGGTCTATAAGCTCCTTTTTCTCTTCTAAAAATATACACCATCGATTTTGGAACTGAGAGTTTAGAAAAATTCCAAAGATGTAGACTTTTCAAGCAAAAACATCAATGACTGGAGGTACATCGATTACTTCAGCATTCAGTTTATTTATTATTATAACATCTATTGTTATTGAATATATATTGAATTGGTTTTCATTTTACATCAGAGCAACTAACAATTTGAATACTGCATAATTTAAACATACGTGTTATTTATCAATAAATTGAGACTAACAGACTATATATATATATATATATGTATATATATATATATGTTTTTATCAATGTAAACATATCTTAAAAGACATAAATCAAATGATATAAAAATTGCCTATGGGCTAAATTTTTAATTCAAACAGATTTATGTTAAACTTTATAATAAAACTATCAAGTTATATTCCAATTCCTAATACCTATGGGAAAATTAGAAAAAATAATTTGATATTTCTTCATAATTAATCATTCAAATATAATAAAATTTGTGTGGGATAAAATTTATTATACTAAATATATATGGGATAAAATTTATTATACTAAATAATTAACTACAATTAAATATATTAACTCTTTATGTGATTAAGTATATAACTATAAATTTTTATATAATTACGGTTGATGTGGCTAAGCCCTAATAATTAATCATTAAAATATTTTATCCAAAATTTTATTCATAATGCAAAAATATAGATATAATAATAATGTCATAATTTAATTCATGTTGAACATTTTATACAAATAGAATTTCAACACATACTATATCATAATATCACCTTTCAGTTGGTAGAGGCTCACCATGCATATGGGTGCGGGTTCGATCCTCTACAACTGCATCAGAATTTTCTTTTTAGAAAACAAAGAAAATGACGTCGTTTGGTGAAAAAGGTCCTCTTCAACCTCTAGCTGGGTCATAACTACCCTATTCTTGACCCACTGGATAACAAATAAACTAGATCAGAAAAACATCACAAAAATTGATTTTTAAAATATAAGAACACTTCCAAAACTCTTAATTGAAGATTTCTACTTTTAATCGAAAGAAAAAATTCCAAAAATAACTCTAAAATATGCAAAGCACTTGCAAGCACCCTAATTATGAAGCTTTTATCCACAAGGCACAGTAGTGTTCGAGGTGTGCAGGAGCACATCATAAAGATATGGGACATTATGGCTCGGTTAAAGAAACTCGAGGCTGAGATGTATGATTCTTTCCTCGTCCACTATATTTTGAACACCCTTCCACCACCATACGGACCCTTTGAAATTTCAAATAATACACATAAGGATAAGTGGTTAATAAATGAATTAATGAACATGTACGTTCAAGAGGAAGGGAGATTGTTGATGGAATAGGAAGAGAGTTCACAAAGTTCACATCTGGTTATTCAAGGAAAAAAGAAAAATTAAGCCAAGTCAAGGGGAAAAGGTCAAATACCTACCCAAGTTGACATTAAGAAGGAATCTAAGTGTTTTTTTATAAGAAAAAAGGACACATAAAGAAGGATTGTGTCAAACATAAGGAATGACTTGAAAAGAAAAGTAATCTAATCTCACTAGTTTGTTTTGAATCTAATATGGCTGATGTTTGTCATGACATATGGTGGATTGATTTTGGTTGTACAATCCATATTATAAATATGTTGCAGGATTTCAAGGAAGCTAGTGGGAAGTAAGTAGTATATCTTATCTAGAAATAAGATGCATTTATTTGTGGAGGTTGTTAGGGATTACAATTTAATTTTTTGTACTGGTTTTGTTTTAAAATTATAACAAAAATTTTATATTCTCAAATTTTCTAGGAAATTGATTTTAATTCGATACTTGTACCTATTGGATATTCCTTTCATATTCTAGAT
>JANQAP020000582.1:3986168-3997181 GCA_026874005.2 Erythroxylum coriaceum
TTTACTCCCACTATGAATTCTTTTTATCTTTATCGTAGTTTTATTTATTTATTTTATTTTAAAAGTCCCCTAATTTTGACGCCTTGTCGTCACAAAATAAAGACCGAGACCCGGGGCCAACATTATGCCTAGGGTAGCATATGGTAAAGAAATTAGTGGTAGGCTATGTTGTGTAAGAAAATTTATAAAAATAATAATGTTGCGACTATTTGTTTTAAAAGTAATTTGAGATATTTTTCAAAAAATATGGAATCACAGTTACTTTATTTGTAATTTTGAATTTAATTTTATGAAGTACAATTATATTATTGCATATGATGTATTTTAAGCTAAAAGTTATTTTAATTTGGTTTCAGGAAGCTTATATGTTTTATATTGGTATTGTATTATACAAAATGAAATGAATTTGTTTTAAGGAGGTTTAAATTGTTAAATATGATTTAAATAGAAAATTTAACACTCACTGAGCTTGTTTTCCCAAGTGCATGCTCAGGGGCTTTAGCAACAAGAACTTCACCTCACGAGTAGTTAACTTTGTCACGTGCTCCTGTGTAGGCATTATTTCCTTATAAATACTTTTTGGGAAATATTGCATATCTATGAATATGTTTTGAATGTATTTTTGTGTAAAGAATGCATGAATATAAATATTTTAAAATTAAATGTGTGAATATGTTTTAGCCTTTTTAAAATTAATTGATTTCATTGTTTGAGGTTGCTTGTGAGAGGACTTGAAGCCCAAAATTGGTAGTAGAGAATTTGGTGTGAATATAAAAGTGTTTTGAACATTTTCAAGGGCTTTGGAAATTTTGGAAATATAAAAAATTGCAGTCATTATGTTGTCGAAATTTTTAACAAAATAATTTGAAAAAAATCCACTGTTTATATTTATTAATGTTAAGTTAAGTCTTTTCGTTAAAGGGCAATAGGCTTAGCTCTATATATAGAAACTTTCCAGTTGGAGCAGATATCGACTGGAGGGCCATCGTGGGATGCTAAGTAGGTCGCTTAGTCATTTCAGGAGAGGGGCTGTCATTAGCCATTCTATTCAAGATCTCTATTTCATAAGGGAAAAATCATATAATAAAGCTTTGGAAAATTTATGCAAGGCAATCCTCTCCAAATCCTGTAACTGAGTGGATAGAGGATTGTTATAAAGATCTTGTTGAATTCTCTCTAGGTCCTTCCTAGCAGTGTTAACAAGCTGATGGTTATTAGTAATATTTTCCTTAGAAAGCTACTTCATCTCTTAGTTGATAAGATGAAAATTTCTAAATGAACTCCAAATTTGGTTTTTGTTAATAGGCAGAAAATAAATCAGTTCAACATGGCCCAAATAAACTTGACATATTCTTCTTTAGAAATGGGATTTTTGGAAGAATTATAACTAGTTATTAACTATAAGAGGAACACTTAAAAGCAACAAGGTCTAAACTAAGGTCTAAACCAAGAAAATGAAATATTTCCCAATTATAGGCATTTTAGTTGAAAAGAAAATAGCTTTGAATAAGATTGAAGCATAAACAAAACAAAAAATAAAGGAGTTATATAAAGGACTCCATAATTTCATAATACCAAATACAATAATGGGTTGATATTCTAAAGAGTTCCTGTAAAGATCTATTAGCTGCAGAAGGCCTTGTCTCTTCTAGGATAAATGATATGAAGGATACAACATATCCACATACTTAGCCCATCGATCTATATTTTTTCCCATAGTTTTAAGGATTGGGAGCTTGAAATAGCGTGAATTTTATAGGAAAGTTTGATTATAAAAAGAATCAGTAAGTGAAGGAATCCTGACAGTGAGAGGCAAATCGTGTTAATGATACAAATGGAGAAATATTTCCACAATGTTGGAAAAAAATTTAGATGTCAGAATTAATGGCCAAAAAAATCTTTAAAGTTTAGGAATTCCTTTACCTAATTCTTATGAAGGTTGGAAAAGGTTCAACTCATTTCAAGCTTTACAGCCTACAAAAAGAAGTAAAGTTAAAGAAATTGAAGGAATTTTTTAAGAGGGTATAAGAAACAGAAATATAAATTTATGGCATTGGTTGACTTTTTCTAAGTTAGGCATTATTATAATAATCGCAAGTGCACAGTGTAGCTGTAGTTAATACTGACAAATACAGATTTATCCCACAAAGACATTAATTACTAGTAATTACCTTTTTCCTATTATCTAGCCTATGGATCAATTTTGGATTTTAATAAAGAAATTAAAAACTTAAACAATTAAAATGAAATAGGCAACAGCATTGAACATAAAAACAAGCAATCACTTAAAAAACTCTTGATATTGGAAATTAGTATCTAGGTTTTGAATCCCTCTAAATAACCTTAATTGATTGATCTTTTATTATGCAATTTTTTATTGATTTATTGGACCATGGAGATTCCTATGGTATGCTAATAGCTGATCTTGAGTCTATTAATAACTAATCCTAAGGTTTTCAACCAAATTACTTTGGTTAAAGTTTATAGGATTGCTTTACCGATTTGTGAATCCCTCTGTTAAGTTTTACCATAATCCAAAAGATTTATGTCTTCTCATAATCCTTTCAATTATAGTAAATCTATTCAAACCTAGGATTTCTCAATCTCTACGTATGAAATTAGAATATGATTTAATATTCCAGGGTCTATTAGAACATATATTAAACACATAATTGAAACGCTATAGGTCAATTAAAACAATTGTATTAAATAAAAGAATTAAAACATATTGCAGCACAAACTAGGGTTTATCTAACCTAGACACTAATGAAGTTTACCTACACATAATAGCAAACAAAATCAAATATAAACTGGAAGAAAAATGAATAGAAAGCAAAGAGTTCATAATTTTAAATATCCCTTTCTCTTCTATCAAATGTTCTTGCAAGGTAGAGGTTTGATCTTGTATTCTGTTGGATCTTTCAATGATTTCTTTGTGTCCATATTCCTGGATCTATATCATCCCTTCTGGATGTTCTCTTCGTCTAGAATCATCTACAAAAATTTGCTCCCTTAATTTGTCTTTGAAAATATTTTTCATAGTAAATTTTAGGGTTTTGACCGATGCACAAGCTAATGCATTTCTGTTTATAACCAAAATCTCTAAAAATCACAAACCTGTATGGCTCGGGAGAAGTGGATGAGAATATACACGACCCTACATACCTTCTATGCTTCCAATCTACGTTTTATTCCATGTTTTCTTATGAATTCTTCTCCTTTAAGTCCGTGAAGGCAATTGTACTTTGTAAACACACTTGGAGTTACTTAAGTATCAAATATACAATAAAAGTATAATTTATCAAGCAAAAATACATCAAATATGAGATATAAATATGATTAATTATGCATCTATCAGGCATTCAGTTTAATAGAGTGCAGTGAAGATGAGGAAGATACGTGACAAGTGGAAGCCATAGTTATAGAGAAGTATAAAAGAATTTACAAACAAGAAATACTGAAGTCAAAATAGTGGATATAGATTGCTAGAAAATTGAGATGGAGAATAAAGTAGTAATGAAAAGAATTTATAATGAAAACATTTTAGTCTTAAGGGAATGGCAAGAGTTTGAAATTTAAACAAAAAATAGTTTCTATCTTCTATAACGAGTGAAGAGGTCAGGATTTCAAATGTGAAAGATCTTAATGTTATCTTTGGGCTTGATTTTGTTCATTTGTATAAGATTGTTTATGATTTGGGAAGATCCTCACGATGATGTCATTAGGCTTTCCTTCTAAATTTCTTTTGATTCTTGAAATATTTGAAACCACTGATTATATTTGAAATTCAGTTTTGAACCTAGTTTATAGAAGGCTAAGAGAATTTCTATGCCATATTTTTGTTTTATACATCCAAACATATGTGGCGAGCAATTATTGATAGTCTAAAATAATCCAACTAGTTTGGCCTAGAAAGTAATTTAGCCCACAAATAGAAGTAGCCTAGAAATGAAAGCTTAATACATGTTTAGCTAGATAATTTATGGGCAACAAAAAACCAGGAACATGGAGAGAAATATATTGAATGTGTGGAAGTTTAAATTATGGAAGTTGAGAAAATGGTGGAAGAAAGTTAATAGGAACATGGCTAAGTAGGCTAGAAGTTGACCAGTTACAAAAAGTCCAGAATATGGAAGTTAAGAAAATTGTGACAGGTAGTTAGATAGAAAGTGGGAAATGGGTAGTTATAGTAAAAACTACTTAAGGATGAGAAGAATATAAATTCACCAGCACTATAAGGATGACAGACACAATTTTCAAACAACATTCAATCGCAAAGACAATAAAACCAATCTCCAAAGAGAACTATCAGCCTATTTCAAAAACATTTTATAACTTTTCAGTTTTCTTTATATTATGAATTCATCTTTATTACCTAGAATTTCCTTTTGTATTTTGTGATTCCCTTTTTACTACTCTCAAATATTTTCTTCACTTCAAAACCCATTTCTACATTTTGGCAATTTTGGTAGCTTATAACTCTATTTTCTAAGTTTCCAAAGGTTACTTGTATCGTCGATAATAAGTCATATACAAATTCTGGGAAAGTTCCTCCCTAGCATGCCCAAATTCCAAATTAATACTATTAATACTTAATTTATTAATTTTATTAAGACAATTTTCACAAATATGTCACTGAAATCTAATTTTAGATACTTAAACTTAAATTTAAGTCCAAAATAATTCAAATTCTCAAATTTATTATAATATGTGTCACTCACGCTATAAGTTTCTTTTTTATCATTTTCTACTACTAGTTGGTTAGTTTATATGCTTTTGTGATTATGAGTTTTTTTCTAGGTTCTTTGTTACTTAGACTTAGGGTGGTATACCTTTGAGATATGGTATTTGGTAAATATGGTCATTTTTATTCTACTAGCTCTATTTAGGATGTCAAATAGTGGAAAGCTTCCCCAATTGTTAGAGGCTGAGGGGTATATGAACCCAAAAGTGATTGGTTTCAAGATTTGTTTTTTAAAGAGAGGTGTTTCAAAGTTCACAATATGGAATACATAAGTCTAGTAAAACATCTATTTTTGATTAACTAAATTACAATCCTGATTTGGAAAGTTAATACGATATTGATCAGTATTTAGGAGATAGATTTGATTCCACAAGGAAGTTTAAGAATGACAATGAATTGGGTTAAGTTACATTCGCCTCTACTATATGAATTTCTTTTTATATGATTTAAGTTTAATTTGAAGTTCAATCGAGGATATATGATTTGAACTTAACTAAATTTGTTTGAAATATCTCTAAAACAACATTGTTTTGGTCTCATTTTGATATACTTTGTTTTGGTTTATAAATTCTACTAAAACAATGTAATTTTAAAAGTGAAATTTAAATCAATTGAGCCTTTAGAATATATTTAGAAATGATACTTTTACATATCAACTGAACATCAAAATAGACTTTGGATATGAGAAACCTAATCAACCTATGAAAATGTCATTCCTAAGTACTAATATAATATTTAACAAGTAGATTTTGTTTGTCTATTGTTGGTTGAGTTTGATACTTCTATGTAAACCAGCATTGTTGTGTTATATGATGATTATAGATGCTTCATGTAATATTAGGATGGAAATAGGGATGGCATTTGGGCCTAGGCCTGACTCGAGCTAAGAACCTAAAAATTTAACTTGAGTTTGAGCCCGGACTAAGGCCCAAAAAAATTTAAAACTTAAACGACATCTTTTTTTTTATAACCAAAATGATGTTGTTTTATACTAAGTTGTTTTGTTTTTGACAAAGTAAAATGACGTCATTTTACACTAAATGCAAAAACAATGTCATTTTACACTAAGCGTAAAAACAATGTCATTTTATGCTAAGTTGTTTTATTTCTGACGAAGTGAAACGACGTCGTTTTAGTCTAGGTTAACATTTCCCCTGCTAACTTCTTCAGACTTCTCTCTCTCTCTCTCTCTCTCTCTCAAACTAGTCTATCACCCCTTTGTAGCACTGCCCCTTTACACTCCTTCGAGCTGTCCCTTTACTACATCGGCCCCTACCCCTTCGCCTTCTAAAGTAACCAAAGTAAAATTCATTTATTGTATTCTAGTTTAAAATCTTTTAATTGAAGATTAAAATTTTGAAATACTAGAATTTATGGGATTGTTTCCCTTTTAGGGGGTGTATTTGCAGACTTACACGTCTACATGCATAGGTTTGTATATGGTCGTATAAATGACTGTGAAGTTTCAAGAACTTACACGATCATTTACTCGCCCATGTATGTGACCGTGTAATTATGATTAGGTGACACACTCGGCATATACATGTTTATATATATGGTCATACAATTATGTAGAAAAGCTTTACATTGACTTATATGGTCACAAAACACATGGGCATGTATTTTCCTAAAAGTATATGTGACTGTGTAAGTCCTCGAAATCACATACACACTTGTGTGATGTGTGACATAATCTTAGTATCACTGATAAACTTTAAATCAATGATTATGATTTATGTCTCCTATTCTCTCCCATATTTATAAATTATCAATTATAATTATAAGCATGTATTTGATTATGTAAGCACGTGAAAACATGTACACGCTTGTGTCTTGTATGATATGTCACTGATGAACTTTAAATATACAATTATGATCTATGTTCTCCTATTCTCACCTATGTTTATAAATTATCAATTATGATTATAAATAACATACATATTTATATATTGATTGTTTCAGATGAATGAGTATATTCCTTCAGCGGAGAGTTGTAATTCGGTACTAAAGATAGAAACGAAAACCAAATGGAAATTCGGTACGAAGAAGTTAATTTTAGATTGTCCAACCAGATGGAACTTAACCTTCAAGATGTTGGAGTCAGCAATATAATATGTCGATGTGTTTATCGTATTAAGAAAAAGAGATTCTCGAAATACTTGTATACTTATAGAAGACTAATGGGAGTTGGGTAGAGAACTTTGTGCAAAGTTGGAATTATTTTATACTACGACTGAATTGCTCTTGGGAACAAAGTATCCAACTTCACACTTTTACTTTAGCACTATATGTGAGAAAAAGAAAGTTTTTTCAGATTGGATGTTTAATTCCAATGAGAGTATTTAGGTCATAGCACAATAGATGATGAAAAAGTTGAAGTTTTATTAGCATATGGTTAGACGTACTACTATAGTCATATTTGTGATGGACCTGAGATACAATATGGAGGGGATTAATTTTATATAATGTGATGTATGGTGATTAGGTTGAAGAGTATACAGATTTCATTAAACAATTATAGTATGATTTCTTTAATAATTATCAACTCAGAATGGACAAAATTAGTATCAAGATTGCAGTAGTTCAGATTCGGCTTCAATTTCAAGTTCGGGATCATCTTTTATGAGCACTTTGTTACTTTCACTTACAAAATTCATAAAAGAAAAAGAGCTTGGACTTTGTACAATGTGATGGATTTAGATAAATATTTAGCAGAAGATTATGTGACCAAAGTTAAAGGTGTGTAGTTCGATGAATTGTTATGGTGGAAGAGTTGTGAAAATAATTTTTAATCATGAAATTAATTATATGAGACCTATTAGTAATTCCATTATCTATTGTTTCTTCGGAGTATGCTTTTAGCACTAGTGGTCAGGTTATTGGCCTTCATTGTGCCCAGCTTCATCCTCGTACTATAAAAGCTTTTATATGTGCTCGAAGTTAGTTAGATAATGAAGATATTAAGGTAAGCTCTTTTCTTTTTAATATATCAATTTCGTCTATTTTTGATATTATCTTACCTTATATTTTTCTCAAATTCGTATATTAATACAACCAAAGTATTCATGCGGGGGTGACTAGTCTTACATACTCACTCATCAATCAAGTGCACATTATTTTAATAAAATATTTGATGATGAATACATATTAAATTATTTATTAATTATTTCCATGTGCTTAATATTCCTTTAATTTTAATATTGCAACAAAAAATATAATGTTTCTACATATAGAAGAAGTGATGCAAATTATTGACAATCCTAACTATAATGATTAGTGTTCTTTCTACTCTCCAGTCTACACTCTCTACTCTTATAGTCCCAGTCTAGAACATTATTTCATGACTTTATCTTGAACTTTTGTAAATTATATCATTTAAAAAATTTGGATAATCAGTTTTGTAAATTATGTCATCAATTAATGAATTTCGTTCTTATTATTAATTAATTGAATTGATCATTTTATATATAATATTTTTTATTTTCTATAATTATATCCTCTTTCATTAATGAATTTGGTTTCATCTTATTCATTTTATCAATATATGTACGTTTTATATATTCATTCATTATAAAATCTTAATTTTTATTAATCAATTCAAAATTTTAAGTTCAATTAGTCGAATTGATCACTTTATATATAATCTCTTTTTATCATTTCCTATAATCCTATCTACCTTCATTAATGAACTTGGTTTCATCATATTTATTTTATCAATATATGTGCATTTTATATATTTGTTCATTATAAAATTTCAAATTTTATTAATCAACTGAAAATTGTAACTTTAATTAATTGCATCTTCTATAATCCGATCCTCCATTAATTTTAATCCCATCTTGCTCATTTTATCAATATATGTACATTTTTATATATTCATTCATTATACAATCTTAATTTTTATTAATCAATTGATATTTGTAACTTTAATTAATTGAATTTATCATTTTATATATAATTTATTTTTCATTTCCTATAATCATATCTTTTTTCATTAATGAAATTAGTTTCATTTTATTCGTTTTATCAATATATGAACATTCTATATATTCATTCATTATAAAAATCAATTGAAATTTAATTTTAATTAATTGAATTTCCTATAATACATTATTAATTAAATAAATTTCTATTAAAAATTTAAAAAAGGTCGAATAGGCTCAATTGAGCTTTGAACCTGATAAGTCTAATTGGGCTTGGGCCCAACCCATATAGTCCGATCAAGCCTCGGACTAAGTCATACTCAAGCCAGCCATCCCTAGATGGAACACATGGTTGCGAAGTCCCAAGTCTTTAGTTTCTATTCAATATAATTCGAAAATAAAACTTGAAACTTGAAAGGTAAAAATTAAAACTAATAAAATGAAACTAAATAACTTGATTTTGAGAAGCCTTAATACACAATCTTTGCTTTCTGAACCTCGAAAGGCCTAATATCAATATCAAGTCTCGACTACTTTATGCTTTAGCGTTTACATTACATCGACATAAAGCTAACTAGAAATAATCAGATCAAAAAATAAAAACCTTCGATTCAATCGTTGGTGGTATATAGGGACAGTACAGCGAAAAGCAAGCTCGGAAAGTGAGCTTCAGTTACCGGCGAACATCAAAACTACAATGTCATTGCTATTTTTTCTCACTTTCCCCGACTTATTTGTCTCCGTTATTGGGTTTTACTGACACGAGTTTCCCTACTTTCACGTACTTCTCCTCGAATTTGTCTTCCCAATCCTGTAAAATGCCAAACTCCGCCTCACCCAGATCTTCTAAATTAGCATTGAAGTCTCGCGGATTAAACGATAACAGAGCAAAAGCTCTGCTCACTTCTCTCCCAGCAAACATAGCATACGGACCACCAGGACCGTACAACATCCTGTGAACATGTTCCAAGTCAGCGCTATGTCAGAAAATTCCACAACTTCATGCTAAAACAAAATTTGAAGGGCAGCAATCAAAACCCAAAATGACTTAGTGTACCTGGAATCAGAAACATCGTAGATCTGGCCTTTGATGGCCACCAAAATTGGCTTGTTAGGATCGGAACCATCATAAGCTCTCAACTCTTGCTCTGTAACGTTTCCTAGGTTCACAGGTTCGCGAGGAGTTTTCTTGAAATCTTCTGGACCCAAAAACATCCCACAGACAATTTTGTACACAATAACCATGAGAGCCGCGATCGTGAAGAACGCCGTCGGAGATAGGCCCGTAAAGGCCTCTATGCTATCCATCACCATCGAGTTAACCAGCATTTCCTCTTGTTTTTCGTTCTCTTCTTTTGGTCAGTTCACGAATTTCCACTTGGGAATTGTGAGGACTAATCCAACGATATAAAAGTAGAGCACCAACAGTAAGAGCTTTACCTACCTCCAACAAATTGCCTACCACGTTTGGTTGAGATGTTCTATGGGGCCACCCAAGAGATTGGATTGAGGAAGCTTTTCCCCTCGTAGGATAGTTGGACCTACGTGGCCCAAATGCCACCGTTGCCAACGCGTTGCTCTGTCAGTAAAAAGTTTGATAGGCATCAGCCAATTTGTATGTCTTGTATTTGTGGCTTCAATTTTGTTCCAGCTATAGAATTAAAAGTACATACAATAATAAAAGTTTACAAGTTTTTTCAAATTAAAGGTACATATAATATCTTGATGGTAAATAGGCCATGATCTAAAAAGTTACTTTTATCCATTTAACTAGAAAGTAGACACAATTTAGTCTAATAAATCGTAAAAAAAAGAAAAATTAAAGAAGTTAGGAATATCATATTCCAAAGAATCTTTGTAAGCTACTGCGACCATTAGTAGCTTTTGCTATTCAACGTAGTAAATTTAAAGTAGTTGAACTTACGGTGAACGCTGAAACTTGAAATAACACTATTGCTTCAATCTCTAATCACTTCAGTTTATGCGCTTTTGTTGCTATCAATTCACTAAGTTCCCAAAATTCTTGTTTGGTATTTTATAGTTATAGAGAATAGTAATTGTTGGGCCCCGAAATTTTTATTTTATTTTATTAGGCATGATTTAAATTATTTTGAGGTCTTAATAGATTTATTATTTTGGAGCAACTAACATGCCTTGGGAGGATTTATTGCTTGAATTGATGGAGTTAAAGTATAAATGTAGTAAGAATGCATGAGGGACAATCTTGGTAGGGACAATCTTGGTAGATCACTTAAGTCTAAAGGTTAACGCATAAGTGGAAGGGCATAAGGGTCATCTTACAATCATTAAGAGTGTAAGTTAGAAGAAGAAGTAATTGTTGTCTTG
>JANQAP020000583.1:117901-128259 GCA_026874005.2 Erythroxylum coriaceum
CAATCACAGAGTGAAGTAAGAATGTGAGTAACTGAGAGGAAGAGAGAGGAATGAAAAGAAGGGGATGGCTAAGATATATAAAGCGCGAGATCTCACGGAAGACTTGCCTGGATCTACTTGCTGTGAAACGATTGTTTGCTCGGAGCAGGAACGAGAGATTGAGATGCACGACGCTAGTTTACGGCGTTTCATTTACCAAGCCCGTTGGGGCCGTTTATTGGTCCATGGCTCGAGTTTTCTTTTTATTGATTGATTTTTTCCTTTTTTTTAGAAATTGAAATTGTATTTAAGAAATAAAGGAGTTTAGTAAAAACAAAGCACAAGCTGTAACGCGTGCTTTGTTCTTCATTATACACCAATTGAGACCTCAAAACAAGCAACAACTTAGAGGCTAGGAGTTAAGCTACACTTCCATGTAATTTAGCCTAGATGAAAGAAGATGCAGATCTTATTTAAGGCTTCTAACAAGACCATTACATTTTAAAGAAGCCTAGCTTTGTGCCATTTGAGTTAGCTCTATGGGTGGTAATATCCAATTTTCAACCAAGACCTGACCACATTCTAAGTGAATATGGTGATTTGTTAGTTGCATTCTTATAGATTCAATCAACTCATAAAGGAGGAATTCCTTCTGAACATCAATCCCCTAAAAAAAAATTTTGGTTTCTTTCTTTTCGTACGATGCAAGAACGGATGCACATTGGGGGCAAGGGGGCACTGCCTCCAAAAAAAATTTCATATAAAAATATTATTATTTTTAGTTTTGATCCCATAAAAAAACTTTAAATATTTTGCCCCAACTGAAAAAATTTTAAATATTTTGCCCCTACTCGAAAATTTTTTTGAATCCGTCCCTGATACGATGTATATTGTGTTACTAAGTCATGTTTTAAACATAAATTAGTCCACATCCTTCTTCTTTTGCTTATGGCATAATCAGGCAAGTAAACTTTGCCAACTCATATATGAAGAAGAGATATTGCATAACTATTGGATTTTATACTAAATAAAAGGAGGAGAAGTTTTAATTAAAAAAGAAGTGCTTAATTATTTACAAATCTTGTTTGTAAAGTACATAGGTGGCTAATATATCAAGGAATCTTTTCAGTCTATCAAGAGTGCTTAATCTTTCCATTATTCTTGAACCAAACAAGTTTGTGTGATATAACTCTAGGAGCATAATTTCTCATCCATTCTTTACAGGAGGCATTTAAGAACAAACCTAAGTGATGCCTATTCCATCTAATGCAATCGTTCTATTTTGGAATAAGATGACAATTAAGGTTGAAAGTTAATGAGGAGTTCCTAGTCAGTTGTCATGGAGTTTGATGTTAACCCTCTTTAACTAAGGCCATTTCAAAGATTTTTTCATTGAAGATGGGAGAGTTTAGAGATTCTTCTTATAGGACCATCATTGGTCCAATTGTCATTCCAAAACATAATAGGAGCTTCATTGCATGAGAATTCCATTCTAACCTTCTCCTTGTGCTTAAGGATATGGATCATAGTCCAAAACGAGTTATATTTTGGCTTATACACCAGAAGCTCTTACTTCTCAAGTAGTATGCATGTATCCTTTTGACCCAAATAGAGCTTTTGCCTATTAGCATCCCTCATATTCTCTTGATCTTTTGCACTTATTTGTGATTCTAATTGGCTAGGTACCAAGCCCTCTTTCCTCTTTAGGCAAGCATGTCACTTCATTTAACTTTTCCAATTGATTTGGTGTTAGTGTTTCCTAACATATAAATCTCCTTAAAAGATGTTCAGCGGTCTTAACAATGTTAATAGGAAACATTACATGGAGGCTATTCAGGATTGAATGGTCTAGTTAAATTCTTCTTGTAATAAATAAGCTTCCATTGCACCAACTTGTAATTCTTTTGTTTATCCTTTCTATTAGAGGAAGGAATTCAAAATAGGAAAGTCTTTTAAAGGAGATATGAATTCCTAAGTAAGGAAAAGGGGTCTTGAAGGCTCTTAAACTTATTATGAAACTAAGTCAGTTGGATAAGCCTTAAGCAGTAGAGGATATGAATAATTGGCTTTTCTCTTTATTGATGGAGAGACCTGAAAGCTTATTAAAGGTGTATAGAGCAGCCATGAGAGTATTAATTGATCATCTTTGGAGAAGAGGATTAGATGTAAAAGAAAGGTTAGTTATTCTCAATATTTTATCCTTTGAGTTGAATTTGAACTTCTTTTGGTTGATCACATTTTTAATAAGTTTATTTAAGAGCTATATACTTAGAGTGAAGAGGTAAAGTGAAAAGGATCACTTTTCCTCAAATCCCTAGCTTTTTTTTATAAGATTGGATGGTTCTTTATTAATTAGAATACCACAGGAGGGTGTGCTAACAAATTGCTTTATCCAGTTAATGAATTTAGTAGGGAACCTAGAAGCTTGCAAAGAGTTCAAGATGAAATTATATTCTAATAAATAAAAAACCTTATGAAAATCTATCATTATAACATAATTCTTGCTATATTGCTTCCTACTATAGTTCTTAAAAAGTTTTTATGCTATTAGGATTTTATCCCCAACTTGTCTTCTTTTAACGTAATTACCTTGAGAAGGAATAACCAATTGAGTCAATCTTGTTTTAAGTTTGTTAGTAATAATAAGGAAATAACTATATGTTTGGTATTGCATTAAGAAATTAGTCTAAATTATTCATTAAGTTACGAGTATATACCTTAGGTATAAGGCAAATAAAGGTCTCTTTCAATTTCCTTAACAATTTTTCCCTGCTAAAAATTTTTCAAAAATCCCTCAGTAGCTAATGTCTTAATTTAAGGCTAGGTTTTCTAAAAGAAAAAGGCATTAAGATCATTAATTCTTAGAGCCTTATTAGAGACAAGAGCAAACATAATAGCTTTCAAATCTCTAGTATTAAAAGATATGGTCAAAAGGTTAGCTTCTTTTATAGATATTTAATCCTTATTGAAAGATTGGAGAGTGATCACTGAGGAGATTGCATCAATGGGAGAGCAATGGTATCAAAAAAGAAATATAAATCTTGTTATTGAATATCAACTCTTGAGGTTAGAAAGATGCCATTCTCATTTACTAAATAAATTATTCTATTTGTGTTCCCTCTAGAGAGCACTGAATTGTGAAAGAAGTTTGTGTTTTTATCCCCTTTTTTGACTCATAGAATTCTAGATCTTTAGTTTCAAGAGAGAATGGTTGATATTAGTTGCTTAAGTTTGACAAGAGCTAGATTATCATCTATTGGCAAAGATTCCTCAAAAGTGGACAGGTATAAATAGGTCTAAATTCTATCTAGTTCTTTTTTAGCTTCACAGATTGCCACTAGAGTGTTATTGAACTTCCTCTTATTTAGTTCTCTAAGCTCATCCCTTCCTTGCTACAATTTCCTGATACAAATATAAAGTTTGATCCCTTAAAGTTAGAATTAAGGCCTTTGGTGATAGCTTATCCAAATCTGTATACATCAACTAGGAAGTTGCTAAATATAAAAGAGAATTCTTCTCAAGGAATTAGAACATATTCTATACCAAAACTGGAATGTCGTTAGAGAAGATTGGGATGATGATGAAGGCTTTAATCTTTGGGAAAGTTGAAATCTAATGAGCATTTATTAATTCCCTATTAATTCTCAAACTAGCATTATCTTTCACTTCTTAGGGATGAATCAAAATACTAAAGCCACTATGAATTATCTACGGGATATTTATTATATTTCCAATGTCCTTCAAACTCTTTGGAAGGAATAGTTAAAGGCATAAACTTAAGTAACATCGATGCTTATGTTTTCTTGTTTCATTTATTATGCTTATGAATTGGTTACTCTTTAATGATTGAGTTAATTATCTCCACCATATTTGGGTTAAAAGCCTTCACTAGTCTTCCATTGTATTGACAATGATGGTTTGTTATGATGGTCTAATGTTTCTTCAAGAAGCTTAATCTTTTTCTAATATTTTCATTGAGCTTAGTTTGAAAAAAATCTTATAAGAAAAGGTTTAGTATCATAAAGATAATTAGACAAAATTTGTTGGTTATTAGAGCTGTTTAGTCCTCTTACATTCCAAGATAGTATGGTCATTTCTTACAGGTTATGTTAGAGGTCTTTGACTTCCTCTAAATGATACTTTGAAATTTACCTATATCATTCTCCAGTGGTTCACTTGCTTGATGGCACCAAGGAGTGACTTCTTCAGTAAGTAAGTGGATCATATTGCTTCCCTTCTTAATCTAATTGTCATTAATAGGGGCTTGGGTTTGCTCATTCTGAATTTATTTCCCCTATCTCAAGGAGTTAACAATTTTTTCCTCTTTGTGTGCTTCATAGTTATGAGAATTCAGTTGGTTACGATAAAATTTTTCCTTAGCATGATATAAAGTTTGATCCTCTACTAGAGCTCAATTGGTCCCTGACCTTTCATTAGATAAGGTACCTTGAGCTTTAGTGTTAGGGTGAATCCTTTTATGAGATTTCATTGAACTTAGTGCATTAAAAAGGATAATAGCTTGGTAAAGATACAAGTTAACTAATTAAAAAGTAAATGACTATAACTCGAGATAGTGCATTTTTAGTTTGTAAGAGATCCTATCAGTCTAGTTTTATATATTCATTCAAAGTTAATTAAATCATAAAATAAAAAGTAATGTTAGGGATGCACTTATCCAAAGGTTAATATTTGATAGAATTCTTATTTAATAAAATTATTTTTATTCTTTTTATCACAAAGTTAGGTTTGTTTTATTTCATATTTCTTTAATAAAAACCTATAAAAATCACTCTATTTATTTAAACTAATATAGTAATTTTAGGTTTTTTAATCCATACTATTTTCTCATAGGATCAACTTCTACTTGTCATTGTATTACTTACTATCAAAAGGTGCACTTGCCTTAGTTTTGGGTAATAGATTAGTAACGTAAAATATATAATTGGACCTAAAAAATAATACACCCATCAATGGTATGCTTTGTATAAAATTATGGTATTTTTTATGGGTAGTGGCTTTTTAAGTAGAATTGTAGTACTTTTAGTTTGATAATTGGCTTTCAGTAGGACCTTTGGAAGGTTTAAATCAAGCTGATGTTTTGAATTTTCTTATACAACAATAAACAGTGGCTCAAGCTCTTACAAAAATGATCTAATTAGTACTACTCCAATTCCAACTTCTTTAATGTCTGAAATCCTACAGACTTATGTTAACTTGGATAATGATATTGTCATATAGAAACACACCATAAATAGGATGTTCACTATTCTGTCTTATAGGAAAGTATTTGCCAACAACTTGCCAATTCTTCATAAAACAAACATAGTTTAGTCCAATCATCTTCAACCTTGAGCATCTACAACCCTTTGGCTTGAAATGTTAAACAAACTACCTACTTTTGATAGGATTGTAATGTTTACTCATCTCACTAACTGGTATAGTCTTTGCAAAAGTGCTAAGGAAACTTTAGTCCATCTCTTCTTTAAGTATAATTACGTTAGTGATACTATACTTAGAAATCTTTGATGTTGAAGTGTTGATTGGGGAATTTCTAGAGGATTTAAGCCAAATTAAGCCTTAGTGTGCTGATTTGAGATTTTAAAATAAAACCATTAAAAGATGCTTTTTTTAATCTCTCTTTCTTTCCTGGTCACAACGATTTGGGATGAAAGGAACAACAGAATCTTTCATGACAAGTTCCTCACCATTGAACATTTTAATATAGCATTATTGTAATTGATTAGATCTCACATTAGCATCCATATACACAAGCAGTATATCCTTTTCAATTGCAAGTTGATTGTAGTGGTACTGTTGATGACTGCTTTTTTTAATTATTGCCTTTTATAGCTTAATTCAATTTAATTTTTCTCAAGAACTATAGTACTTATAATATGAACTACTAGGAATAAAATAATTATATTTTTTAATAAATTGTAGTGGTGTTCCTCCATTGATTATTCCTTAAAAGTCCTAAAATTCCATTTATGCTAAGTCTAGTAAATTAGATAAGACTATGTAATTTGGAGTTACTTCCTATAATCTTTCCTCATTCCTAGTGGCTTCAAGATCCATTGGACTATATGGTTCCATCTTATTAGAGGATCTAGGGCCTCACATTTAATAATAATATCCCTTTAAATAGGGCTTGTGAAAGAGCGTATAAAAAAAAGATAAGTAATTAATTCATTACTCTAATTTCAAAGCTTACAGGTTGAATTCCTAATAGATTGGATCTAAGAATTGAAACTATCCAGGGTGGACAATCTCTCCTTTATAGCTAGCTATAAAGTGGAGGAGATTTTAGGAGGGAGCAGAATATTCCAGACCTAAACAACTTTAGTTCCAATAGGTCTGAGCATGTTCTTATAGGACTTTGTGGAGAAAATACTTGATAAACATATTTGTCATATAGCCTTATCTTGAGCTAAAGAATTAGGTTAATATTCTAGGGCCAAGTTAGGAAGACAATATGCAAATCTTCCTTCTTTTATCTAATCATTAGAGTATATTAAGGAGTTAATCTTATCATCATCTCAGAAGACCATCCTAAGAGCACTGTAATTGGATATATGGTGTAATAGACCCCTAGGACTCTATTTGTCAAACTTAATCTTAACATCATCTAGGAAGAACATCCTAAGAGTATTATAAATGGAAATCTGGTACAATAGACCCCTAGGACTCTAGTTGTCAACCTAAAATGAGGATAAAGAGCCATCTCCAATGAAGATTTTAATAAGAGATTGAAGAGAGGATCTGAGCCAAATTATCTACTTTATGGATCAAGAGGATGTTTCTCTTACTTTGGCATTCCAGAAGTTCTTACCTTTTAAATAATATCCATTCACCCATCTAAAACAAACTAATGATTTATCTGTGATAATTCTCCAAACATACTTAGCAAGGAAAGCAAAATTTAGTACCTACAAAGAGATGAGTCCTAAGCCCCCCTTCTTACTTGGTTAATTGTACTATATACTAGCTAACTTTGGAGAATTGTTTAGTTAATATGTCTTTGGTCCAAAAAGTTTTTTTATCAGCTTCTTAATATTATTGATGAGCTTTTTAGGGAGTGGGAAGTGTAAGGCCTAATATGTGACCAAATTTGAAACTCCTAATGTCAAGAGTTGTAATCTGTTTGAGAAAGAAAGTATCTTGCTCTTCTAGTTTCCAATCTTGGAGATGATTTTGTCCAAAAATCATTAATAGTATTCATAGGACAACTTCCATAAAGTTATTGGTACTTTAAGGTACCTAATAGGAAGAGAAGAAAAAGGGATACTAGTTAATTACATTAATTCTCTTACCAATTATTCACAATTCTTAGAGAGAATTATTAAACTTTTCCTTTTATTTATACTTAAATTGGAGATTATGCTGAATTGTTCTATAGATTCATTAGGCATTAGATGAAGACTTATTCTGATGATAAAAGGGATCATGTTGTCAGCAAAAAGGAGTGTGATTTCCTGTTGAGTACATTTCTTATGATATTTAAATCCATTCTTCTTGATAGCCTTGTGCTAAATGATTCTTATAAGAACTTCCATATCTATAGTAAAGAGGTAAGGGGACAAAGGGTCCCTTTGCCTAAATTGTCTTGCTTTTTAGAAAAAATAGTACGTTTACTCATTTATCATCACACTATAGGAGTGATAGTGATGTAGGTTTGAATCTAAGGGGTATATATAAATGGAAATCCAATTTTTTTGGAAGATTGTACGTAAGAAGTCCCCATCCAAAGAATCAAAAGCCTTATGGATATCAATTTTAAATGCACAGCTCCTCCTGACTCCATTGACCTTGTATTGCTTAAACAAATCCTAAAGAATCAATATATTATCAATAATTTCTCTTCTAGCTATGGAAGTAGCTTGAGTAGATTTGATGAAATTAGGTAAGCTAGATTATGTCTCTCAACTAGGATCTTGGATAATAATTTTGTAAAAGGTAAAGAAACAGGAAATTAGTCTATCATCCATCAATGTAGATGGAAATGAGATTTCTGGTATTAAGCATATGAGAGTTGTTCTATTCCTTTAGCATTTTAGTATTTAAGAAAAATTCCAGAACTGCATCAAAAATATCCTTATTTGATCAAAGGCGAAGACTTATGAAAAAAAACCATTGAAACCATCAATTCTTGAAGCTTTATTTGGATTGATACTGTATAAAACTCTATGAATTTTTTCTGGGGTAATAAGATCATCAAACATCTCACAATGATGAGTGATAGGTATAGTTTATAATATGTTTTCCTCGCTTGAGGAATAGGTTAGTATGTTGGCACAACTTGAATGATTGATGTTTGTGGTTAAATTGATTCCATAAGATTCGATGCCATTGTACCATGTTGCATAAATGTGTGCTTAAGAGTTTTTTTCTTTGCTTAAGGATAAGCAAAAGTTAAAGTGTAGGGATATTAATAGGTATAGTTTATAGTATGTTTTCCTAGCTATTTTAGTATGTTTTTGGGTATTTATTAGATAACTATCATATGAATAGGCTTAAAATTGTGTTAATGTGAGTGTTTGTTTATAGTCTAAGTGTTTTTGTGGTTTAGAGCATGATTTCAATCTTAATTTTATGTTTTATAAGGTTTTTGATTTGTGTGTGAGTGTTGGAAATTAGATAATTAAAAAACAAGGAAGATTTAAAGCAAATAAGGGATACACTACTATGTTTATGGCTGTGTAAGTCTCTCAGTCTACGTAAAATCATGAATTATGGAGATTTTAAGCTGTACATAGTCTAGGACACGATCATATATGAGACCATATATCTTATAGGCAGCAATTTCAGCAAATTTCAACTTTTTTCCAGCACGCGAGTTGTTTTAGTCTTTTAACGTTTTGGGGCTATTTTCGAAACCAAATTAAATGGAAAACCCTAGAAGGATCCCTAAAAGCCTTAAAAACTATTTAAAGATGTGAAACACACAAAAAAACGATGCAGTCAACACACCAAAGTGGATCAACCGTGGGAGATCAAAAAGAATGTCTAACAATTCTAGCTTTCCAAATCAAGACCTAAACATAGTTTTTCTTTTTTTCCTGTAGTTATTGCATCAATATTGATGTGTAATCTAAATTCTAAGATGTTTAACATGTTCATAAGTTTCTAAATTTCAGATTAGGGTTTATTTTAAATTTGTTTTATGACTTTAATTATTATTGATTCAATATATATTATGATGATTGTGATAGTTGTGCATGCTTATACTAGACAACCAATCAAGAAAGTAAGTCAAAAATAATCAGATTAGATTGTAAAATGAGAGTTGGAAGTTTAATAAATAATGCAATTATCAAATTAACAATCATTCAGAGAGGTTTTGTGTGAGAAATTAATTATACAATAGATAACTTCATATCCATTTGAAAATATTAAAGAAAGTTTTATAAATCGAGAGATTGCAAATATGTAATTTTTGGATTTAATTAGCGTTAATTGATTATGTCTTAAGAAAGAGTAATCCTTAAGACATAATCAATACATTGGAAAATCTAGAATCAATATGTAATTAGATCAATAATAGTTAAGGAAACAAAATAAACAAAGAATAAGTCTTAACCATTCATTATTGATCAAACCCTAAATCAATTGACAGCTCACTTCTTATTTGAGCATTTGCTTTGATTTATTAGTTGTTTCAATTTATGTTATTTACTTTTATAAAAAATCAATTTCTTATTGCCTTAGACAAACTTAGGTTCAAATTGGTTCTTTCATTATCCTCGTAGGAATGATACCTTTTGGTACTATAAGATGCAATTCGTATACTTGCGGGTATTGAGAGTTTTGTTATGTATAAAACTTGCTCAAAAAGTTTGGCACTGTTGCGTGGGATTTATACTAAAAATAGGAATTTTTTTTCCATTCTTGTGTCCTTGTGATTGCATAAACATAAGAATTACTCAAAGTTCAAGCAAAATCAACGAAAATCCAGCTCTTGATATCACAAGACAAGAATGAGAAATCCGAAGAGTGAGACGCAATATTACGAATATCATACAGGACTTGGTATCAAATTAGGTTCTGGTATGGTATTGTACCGATACTGGTTAATACCGAGTATCGTTTCGGATAATTTTTTAAATTTATAAAATAGTCCCTAAATTTTTTTTAAAATTACAAAATAGTCCATTGTCATATTGTACAGTTGTAGTTTGTTTAATTTATCTTTTTTTTATATCTTATCCATTTTAGTTTTTATATATCTTTATTATATTCTAATTATTTCTATATATAATAATAATCTATATATATCTATATATAATAATTATCTAAATATAATAGTTTATTGTAAAATAATGAAAATAATTCAAAATTTTGAATTATTAATTATTTTCTATTTTATCAAAATTTTGAATTAT
>JANQAP020000583.1:257031-269183 GCA_026874005.2 Erythroxylum coriaceum
TGTCTAAATATGAAAAATAAAATAAAAAATTTAAATGTGTTAAGATTAATTATCATATTAATTAATTTCTTTTAATAGGTGTAATAAAAATATATAATTTTACAATGATTATTTAATAATAGATATAATATGAAAAAAATCATATTAAAAAGCAATATAATAATTTATTAAACACGTAAAAATAATATTTGAAATAAATTCATTGTAATTAGATAATAACTTTTTTACATTTACATTATAATTAATTTTGTAATAAAATTATAAAATTAAAATTAAATTGACTTGTTTGTAGAGAATAATTATGGCAACATTATCATTGCTACTTATTTTTAATAAATATAAATTGGCTCGTATTTTATATCTTTTATTTTATATAAATATGTTTGTATAATTTATAGGTAATTTCTTCTTACATTTTACTATAAATGATTATGCTATAATTTATAATTTATGAATTTTAAAAAATAAAACTACAATTTTTTGAAATTCTCTTAAAATAAATATATAAAAAATTAAAATTTATATTAAATGACCGAGTTGACTAAGGCTCGACGGGTTGTTCGTGACCTGGCGGGCTGGCCACGCCAGGCCACGGCCTACCCACGAGCTGATTGGCCTTAGCTTGCCCACAAGCCACGGGCCGTTTTGGCCCGCTAAGGTTGGGTCATTCCAGCCCACCCGGGCCATGGGTCATGCCCTCCTGACATTAGCCTGGTTCAGCTCGACCTATTGATAAGCCTAAATATGATTTTCTCTTAATTTAATTTATTTTTAGAAAACATAGCTAATTGATTATAAACAAAGAAAAGCATTATGCGAAACAAGGTTAAATTTCTTCGGCTTTCAATGTATTTCAACTCGACACACAACACACATTCTTGAGGCATATTTAATTATCTTGAATTCCATCTCTGTTTCTAACCTCGATAGATCTTTTATGAACAATTCCATCTCCGTATCTCCGCACACAAAAAGTTGTCCATGTATGGGCATTAAAGCCTATTTTTATGCAAGACTGACTAAATAGTTACTGATGACAACATTGTGTAGTTTTATACAAAGTCCCTATCTCCATTAACATCCATCTTTCCCTTTCCATTCCTCACCACAAAATCCAGGTTGTACAACACTGGAACCATAGTAACGGAGCACAAGAATACCAGAACAGGCCCAAATATCCATAGCAGGAGAGGCATTGCAGCATAGAACAACCTATTTCCCACGGTGTTTAGAAGAAAACCCTTCTCTAGGAGCTCCGAAACGTAGTCAGGAGTGACAATGGACATGGGGTCTGGAGGTGTGTTGATGAGTATATTAACCTGGTTCACGAACCTTATCGACAGAGAATGGCAAAAGAATGAGAAGAGAAAAATGCTTAGAAGTGTCACATATTTCAAGGCTACCATGAACTCGCCGTGAGCTCCGTAAATGGCATCATTTAGTGGCTTCTTCACACTGTATGTGCTGCTTACAATGGCTGCCAAGCCAGCCGACAGAAGGATTGAGGTAGTGGCCATTAACGTTGATCCCATAATCAAGTTCCTAAGGGATTGGACGGCCAATATGTTCTTCTTGTCGTTGTCCTGCCCAATTATGTCACCACTTTCGTTAGTCTTACAGTGAAATTGTTGGCACTAAAACTGACTTTAGGTCATGTCAGTGTGACGCTTGGTACAATAAGACAATAGATTATGACCCAAAACTTTTAAAGAGTTTATCAATAGATACTTAATTAAGCATGCAATCTATAAGAAAAGCTTGGTTCAAGCCAACAAATCGTAAAAGGTTACGAAAGCAAATTACAGTTTGGTGTAGTAAATCGTCTAAAGGTATGGGCACAAAAGTGTAGTGGCCAATACACTACTATGTTATTGAACTACCCTTCTGTCGTCTTTCTAATTTTCTATTTTTCTAGACATCCCACTTTAGTTCGATATCTCGAGGTGACTTCCAGCCAACTAAATGGATATCTTTTAGCGGAAATTGATGAAAGAAAGTTGCCACCATTGACATTTTTTAGTAAGATATGAAGATAGTGAAGTGAAAACAATTAGGAAATATAACCAGAAAACATTACCAAATTAACTAAGAAAAAGCTTAATTGAATTGAAATGAATGGTCTGTTTTGGTACCAAGTAAGGCACTTCATTTGACGTCTAACCTTGTAACGCAATAGAATCAATTGTTTATTTCACCTAAGCTCTACAGTAAAAGCCACGAAGTATTTAAATTGCTCAGTTTGTCATACGTTAACTGTTATAAACCTCCACATGAAAGCGTTTGTTTATCAGACGACCAAGGAACATCCAACTTGATAATCATGTGACAACAAGCACTACATTCGAGCGTAACGGCTCAGGAAATATAGCAAGCATATCCATGCCGCATGAAGTCCATCGTGAATGTAATTATATAAGACTCTTGTTTTTACGTAAAAAGGAGAAAAGAACAATGCGAGAATCAACACTCGTTTTCTTCTGTTAATACCAGTCGCGAATTAACAGTGGCTATAGTCCACACAGACTATTCTACCAGATGTGTAAGGGAAATGACTTTCGTTATTATAACTTCTTTTCTTCATTCAGATGATGTCACCTTGTCATTAGACTTAAATGAAACTTTATATTTCGTGTAAGTATATGTATTGTACTGGAAAGAAATAAAAGTAGCTTGCCTATGATATGAGTTGTCGTTTCAGGTGATAAGAAGTAAAGCTGCGTGGATTCTGAGGATCCTTATATACACACCTTCATCATGGCGGAAACCCAGTAACGGCGACCGGTGGCGTTTGTTCCGATGATGGTAGTCAGGGGCTGGACTCGGACCTTATGCCACAACCAGGCATGATAAGTTATGGTGATCAGAATACTAAGAGGCACCAGCATCACATCCAAATAGCATTTCCTCCATTCCATCTCTGTCTTTCTCTTTATTACCTGTCTTTGATGTTGGTGTTAATCTCAGCTTTTGATAATGTGCGTCCTGAGCTATACCGCTTGCTGAATTGAATTATGTACTCGGTGGTGAGAAGTGGATGGTTTCTATATAAATAGACTGACAGGGAATGTATGTGGACTTGTTTGAACTGGCCATTCAACCCACTAAAACCAACAAGAAAAAGGCTATGTCCTACTTTATTATTCTAGAGAAAAGGGCATTTAATATATAACTAACCTAATTACGGTTTCTTTTTTTAATAAACAATTTTTAGGTATTCAAACTTTTAAGGCTTTTAATATCCCACGTACAACGATATACATAAATATCAAATATATTTTTAGGTTACATTCTTGAAAACGGGTATATTTAACAACTAATATTACGTATTTATGGTGAAATACATAATTTAATTGTCATTATCTAAATGCATATGGGATTAATGATATAACATTTATAATTATTTTTAATTTTTCTCCACTTCATATTGATATTATTGTCTCACGTTTGGGATATCTTTTACAATGTTTCTGTCGGTTCCGATAGATTGCAACTTGCATAAGCCCTATTTGTGTTCAACCAAGGATTAATTGCAAACAGATTATTAGACTAAGATATGATATTCCTATGAGTAAAATAAATAATTATGAGTAAGTTCAACGAAGGTTCATGAATTTATCTTGTTTTCATTTTTTGAAAATATAGGATTCGGATCAATATTAATAAGTTTACGATTCATTGTACTTCATATTGTTTCACAATGGTTTAAATTATTCTAATAATAAAATAGTATAACAGCCACAAGTACTTGTTAGTTATTGGTGATCTCGTGTTTTCTTTTTTTTTTTTGGTACAAAGAAATTTCATATTTTACATCATACAAATGTTCAATTAAAAGACTAATTTATTTTTTAGTCATATATATGGTAACTATACATTTCCAACATAAACTCGAATAACTCAAGTAGCCATACCTGCTCAAATCGGACAATTAGCGATTATGGTCTCAAAACCTGATAAAATATTCAACCCTAATTTATAATATCCAGAAAACACAATGCTCAATAAGGTGTGACTGTATGGTTGCAAATGGTAATTAGGAAAAAGAATAGGGGCATAGAGATAGGGAAAAGATAAAGAAAAAGAGGAGTGATATTCTGACAAAGCGCGCAAAGAGTAAGAAATTGAAATTGACAAAGAAAGGCACGCCATTCTCATGAGACAGTGAAGACAACGTGTACGCGCACTTCAATTATATATATATAATGCAACCGTTTCCTTTCTAGTTTTTTGCTCTCAAATTTTTGCTACGGAGTTGCGTAAACCTTTTAACAAGAGGAATGGGCTCTTACTTACGTCACAGTATTGGCATACACGTGGAACAAACTATATGTCTCCCAATTATGTCATCTCTCTTAATTCAACTATATTGGATTGTCCAGTAATTGCAAAAGAAAAGACTAGACTAGAATTTTAGGGACTCAAAAGGCATGGTTGAATTGTTTTTAACAATCTGATGAATTCACTAGGATCAGTCATATATATTATCAGGTGGAAATACGGAAAAATTAACAAAGTTCAGTATGCGTTACAATATTGCTAAAATGCCAGAAATCCACAAGTAAGTGGGCATTTACCATCACGCATATCTGATGAGCAAATCATCATACCTAATTAACCACTTTTCGTTCAATTTTATTTGTAGGATATTCGATTGCCGACTCGATAGATTCTGTAGTTACCATGATTCTCAATTGGTATTCTTATCCTATTGCACGTTTCCTTCCCATTTCTCGGCTCAGGGATAAGAATATTAGCCTGATTTGGCTTTCACTTTTCATTAAATTTTGTAAAGGTGACGAGAAATCAGAAAAAGCGAGAAGAAAAAATTCTCATTGAATCATGCATTGTTACACTTAAAATTCGAGTAAAAGAAAACATTTATTGACACTTTCTTTCTAACAAACTTCTATCTCTTTTACAAAATTGTCGATATGCTTTACGTCCCGTTTCTCTTAGTGTTATGCATATTTCTCTCGAGACATACATATATATGTATGCATGTATGATGTTGACATGAGTTTTCTACGGTTTAACCATTTAAAATTTCTTTGTAATATGGTACGTATAAATCAATCCTTGTTTATAAGCATAAAGATACTTGAACCTGTGATTCATGCTTGCCAGAGTTGCTAGCAAACTTTATCCACGTCCAATCGCTTTTATTTAGATGCTCCTTTCCTTAAGAAACTAATCATATTATAACATTTTGGTTTATTGAAAAATTAAGTCGCTGAATCAGTGACCGGAGTGTAATTATTGAGTTCCAACTTTGAAAAGCTAAGTTTGACCATCCCTTTTTGAATTACCTTTATTTTCGAGGATTTGCCTTTCCAATTGCAAAAAAGAATCACTTTTTCGTATATAATAAAGTTTCAGCATTCCATCAGTAATCAATTGACTGAAAGTTAACAATTTAGTTACGAATAAGGAAAAATAACTCTGTCAACATTTAAATTGGACGCAAATTTTGTTAGCTTATTCCCTACAGTCAATCGCTTTAGTTGTAGTTTGGTGATAATTATTTAAGGGCATTCTTTATCTCGTACATGTTTAGATGTATATGATAAAGTGTATGAGATGATTGTACATTGCAAATGAAATTATAATGAGATTCACACTGTATTTATGTATTATCCTTAAATTGTTTTTAGTCATTGTTATATTAAAATTGGACATTAATAGAATCCAAAAAGACTAGCGCTCATTATGTTTTTCCTTATAAAGAAAGTAGTCGAACTCATAGACTAAAACATAAAGATACTTAAACAAACATGTGGGTGCTTGTTAGAGAACAAGTTTACTGAACAGACCCAATATGAGAAATTCATTTGAAATATTGCTTGTATATCTATGGAATTCTCATTGTAATGATTGTATATGTGATCCTTTGACTTGAAGTCACCAAAGTTATTTTGTATAAGAATTGCTATGTTTTGATACTACTTATAAACTATTTAATCATGGGTCGTCAATTGGTAGTCATTGAATGTACCATCAATTATATGGAGGTAGTTGTGTAATCAAGATAGGATTTATCATCTTAAACTAATCAAGGAAAATATTCCGTTGTTCTCGATTAGTATTGATTCGGAAAATCCTTGACCAAGGTAGAATGACACTTTGTAAATAGTTTACAAATATCATTAATTGAATCGATAGCTAATGGTAGAGAACTAAAATGATTGGACTCAATAAGAGGAGACATTAATTTCATGCTATGTCTAAGAGGAAACATTATAAGATCAAAGGTTTGAATTATACAAAAAAATCATGCACAAAAAGCTTAGTTAAAATTACTTTGACATTCCTAAATATTTTGGTGGTCATGATGCGTTGCTAACTAGACACCAATTTTGATATATGATTATAAATTGTTTAATTGGAAAATAAAAGAAAAATTAAAAGGAGTTTAAATTTATCTAATTTTAATTCTAATTCTAATTATGAATTATAATTATAATTTATAATCATTGACAACATATTTAGGAACCTAATGGGTCTCACATAAAGAATGGATTCAAAAGAGCAAAGATATTTTAATTAAGTTGGACTTGATTGTAAAATTTGGAAACTTTTTGATTAAATATGAGACACTACAAGAAAAAAGTCATTTAGTGACGGAAATTACCGACAGAAATCTTAAAAATTCCATTGGTAAGTCAAATTAGCGACGGAATTTAATGACGGACAAATGCATCATAGAAACGGTCATAAGTAATAATTACCAACGAAACACAAGGATTCCGTCAGTAACTTTATAGACGAAGATTTAATTTTCTGTTGGTAAATATACCGATGGTATTTATGCTATTGTCTGTCGGTAAATATGTCGATGGATAATATGATTCCATCGGCATAGTTACCGACGGTTTTGTACCTTCCGTCGGTAAGTATGTTAAAACATTACTGACGGTTACCTTAATTCTGTCGGTGAGTTTACCAACGGTTAATCTGATGTCGGTAAATTTTGTGACAGAATTGGTTATTCTGTCTGTGATTACCGACTGTAAATAGTTTTTCATCGATAAATGATATTGAATTTACTGACGGAATCATAGATATCCATCAATAAATGAACCAAAAAAATTTTTAAAAAAAATATACCGTCAATAAATTTTATTTGATGATGTTATGGTTTATGCATAATTTAAACAATTATGAATTTAATAGTATACATTTGATTTGTTTAAACAGAAGTTTGATTGATGATTTAAAGTTAAAAATATCTTAATTGATAATAAAAACATTACATTGTATATAATAAGTATTTGTAATTCAAATAAAATGACCAAAAGTACACTATTGATCTGGTGACGGTGAATGCTCTGATTAGTGCGATAAGGTGCTAGCCCTACCTTTCAACTCATCTACCTCATTACAGAGCTGAGTTATGTACTTCATCAATGTCTGCACTGTGCTCTGAAGCTCTTGGACTTGATTGGTTATGGACTGCCTATTAGATGCTGCTGTACTGGACGTGGAGGATTGCGAATGACATATATTCGCAAATGAGCTTAAGCCAAATATCCTTCCATGACGGTCTCTACCACCCACTGCATAAAGATAGGTCTCAATCTCATCAACATCTTTAGACTGCTAAGACTGTCGTTGAATGCTTTCTTGTATTTTGGTCATATCAAAAGGCAATGTTTAAATTAGTAACTGATAATTATTAAGCATTAATATTAAACCATAAATTTCACATACATTTAGTTCTCTACAACGACTGTTGACGAATGTCACATCGTCATGCTTCTTAGTGTGAGTGTGCAAAGAGCTTACGGGTGTAGGCTTTATGCCCATAGACTTTTCCTACATATGAATAAAATGTTATAAGTGAACTAAAATTAATAAAAATTTCGGCAGAGTTTTCTCTATTTTTATGATATCTACCCCCTGTTCAACAAAGAAAATAACTCAACAACATAGCCATATATGGCACCAGACGTTTATAACATTATCATTCTTAACAAGAAACACATATTTTCATTCCAAAATTCACATATCAAATTCAATTGAAATACAACAAAGTAAAGAAATGAGAAGATAAATGTAAAGTGTAGATACTTGCAAGTCTCTCTGCATGCTCGTGGTGGGTAATAGATCTTCCCATATGTACGAGAAGAATCTCTCCTCCTGGTCCTCCACATCTGTTGGTCGAATTATGCTTTGAAATGGACATTGCCTCAGGTGATGTCCAATACTACTGCCAATAACTCCATATTTGTTCAGAAATATAAGGCGGTCGTACACTGGCCTTGTGTATCATAGCAACAAAGTCTTAATAACGTGTACGCACGTGTTTCTCCCATACTCTATAAATGATCACGTCAAATTGAGAATCCCAAAAAAATTCTTTCTGAAACAAAAGGAAAAGCATTCGATTAATACTTATGATGTAATAATATTTATCTAATTAATGTATAAAACTGTTAATTAAAAAAGAAAATAATAATTTTCTTTGTACCTCAAACTCCTAATAGTAAAATTCCTTTGTCGCCTGAGAGATATTCTGCCATACATAACCCGCAAGATCAATCTTCTCCTTGAATTTCGATGTCATGTTTCTTGAAAACTACCTAGATGGGATCAACCTAATATAAAAACAAATAAATTTATACCATTTTTAAATTTTAAATCTATAACTTAATTATAAAAATATAGTGTTTTATGTATTTTCACTTACATATTATTGAAAATTGTGATGTAAGTTCTTCCATCAGGTCCCTCAGCTCTAGACTGGCGGTCGCCTCCTTCATTCGCATTGTTTACACCTGATATCTCTGTCGGTATAGGAGTAGTGAATGATGTAGGGGTAGTGGATGATGTAGCAGCAGGTACAGAAGGGATGTCTCATTTGCAAGTGTAGTAGCTGGAGGGGGAGGAGGTGATTCAACTCCAGCTGCTACACTATGAGATGCTTCACTTGTACAGTAAGTACCTCCGAATCGTGGTCTGAATCTTGGTCACATCATATCCTGTCTTCTTTTTGGTGGCATATTTCAACCTGAAATTAATAATTGATTGAATTTTGTAGAAATATTACAATTTGATTTCAATATTTTATATAATATATTGAAAAGGAAATAATTAATTTATTGAACATAATATTCAATTACAAACATAAATTAATCGTTATCATCACTTAATTGTAAATCAAAATTATCTTCTTGTTATGAAGAATTTGAATCAAACTCTAGCTCTTCTTCAGATCTCTGGCCCTCTTCATCCTCTCCAGATAAAATTTCAACATATTCATTACATGGATCGTTCAAAGTTTCCTAAAATGCTTCACTTTCAATTCTCTTTTCTCCTTTTCCACGTGATTCAAAAACACCTCTAGGTTTAACTTTGCAAACCGCCAACCAATCTGACTTATCTTGTCGTAAGCTGGGAAAAGGGACATAATACACCTAGATCACTTGCATTGCCAACACGAAAGGTTCAAAATGTCGAAATCTTCTTGGCTTGTTGATTTTAACTACATTGTATCGACTATGCACTTTTGTACCAAAATTTGGAGTTAGATCAAATTAGTTACACTTAAATATCACACTTCGTTTTATTGGTAATGCAGGGTACTCAATTTCATATATCTCAATAATTTTGCCATGGCAATCCATCAATTCTCCCTGTATGCAAACTCCAATATTTATTGTTGCCATGCTATGACTATGAAATTTTGTATGATATTTGTATCCATTAATAAAATACACCGAATATGATTTAACACTTCGCAAAGGTCCCTTTACAATATCACATATGAACTTGTTCTCTATTGGATTTTCTAAGGCCTACAGGAAATAAAATATCATATTAAACAGTATAATGTCATTTGAATACTTAAATCTTATAATTCAATCATGTCAATATTTGTAAGTGAAAACTTACATATTGCTCGAACCATCGAGGAAAGTGTCTTCCAACTTCTTTATTGATATCATCTTGTGTTTTGTTGGGCATGAACTCGCGTAATAATTTCTCGTATAATCTAAAAACATTATTATGTATTTCAGTTATGAATAACACTAAATTTCAAAACTGAAATAATCACTTGATACTTACTGCACGAAAGGTTGAACCTATTGACAGTTCAATAAAATGTAACCATGGGCAGCCTCAATTTCTTCCTCTGTTAACATTATTCTTGTTGAATGCCTATATGTTAGTCTAAGATATGTGAAAATAGATAAGTTACCATCAGCATCGCTAGTTCCTCCCCCATCGTCATTACGAGGAACTTTCCTTTCTCTTGTGTGAACATGTGGCTCAAAGTAACGTGAAAAAAATGTACTAGCATCCTCCACTAAATAAGCATTACATATCGAACCTTCAACTCTAGCCTTGTTCTTCACATTTTTCTTCAAGTGATGTAGATACCTATATAAGCGAATAGGGCTATACCAATTTAGTTATTAAAACATGTTATGACTTCAATTACAATCATTTTTGTTGAATTACCTCTCAAATGGATACATCCAACGATATTGAACTAGACTGGCTAGTTTAGCCTAGTGTGATAAATGGACAAGTAAATGCTCCATACAGTTAAAGATGTTTGGAGGAAATATCCCTTCTAACTTGCACAAAATTACTAGAATTTTACTTTCTAGTTTATCCATTTCAGCCAACTTGATTTCAGATGATGTTAAACTTTTGAAAAACAAACTTAATTATGTTAACTCTCGAAATACAATTGGAATTAGCCTTTGCATAAACACATGACAATCATGACTTTTCATTCCAAATAATTTGTACTTCCTCATGTCGACACACCTTAACAAGTTTGAAACATAATCATCGGAAAACTTTAGACTTTTCAACCATTCACACAATATTTCCTTCTATTTGTTGTCCAAAGTGTAACATGCTTCCAGATATTTAACAGTTCGAAGATCTTTATGTAATTCATTCATTCTACAGAAAAAGTTTCAAATCAGCTCGTGATTTTGTATTGTCTTTTATCCACCCTTCAATATTCATTATGGTATTGAGCAAATTGTCAAAAATATTTTTTCAATATGCATCACATCTAGATTATGACTTATCAAATTAGTTTTCCAATATGGCAAATCCCAAAAGATGCTTCATTTTCTCCAGCCAAAGTTTCTAATAATGCTTGTATTAATTTCATCAAATTCAAATTCTGTCACTTTCAGCAAACCTAATTCCTCAATCTCCTGCAATATCTCTTCACCAGCTTTGTAAGGAGGAGGAGGTGTTTTTACCATCCTATTCTTAATGAACTTTTGTTTATTATGTCTAAATGGACGATTTAGAGGAAGAAATTTTCTGTGGTTATCAAACCAATATATTTTATCCCCGTTTAGAAGATAAAATGCATCAGAGTCATTGCCACAATAAGGACAAGCCAATTTCCCTGCTATGCTCTAGCCAAACAATATGGCGTACGCATCACTAATGGTCCACATCAAAGTTGCTTTTAACACAAAAATATTTTTCAGAGACACATCATATGTCTCAACACCATATTCCCAAAGATGTTGCAATTCAGATATCAATGGTTGTAAAAATACATCAATTTTATGCTTTAGATTTGTAGGCCCTGGCACAATCACTGTCAAGAACATATATGCCTCTTTCATACACATCCATGGAGGCAAATTATAAGGAGTAATTATGACTAGCCATGATGATTATTGCTGATCGAATTGACAAAAAGGTTAGAATCCATCCATCAACAATCCTAACCTAACATTTCGACTTACAGCTGCAAACTCATAATGGATATCATTGAAATGTTTCCATACCAATGCATCTGATGGATGACTCATTGTTCCATCTTCCTATTGGTATTCATTATGCCATCTCATGTGAGACGCAGTAACATCATAAGCATATAGTCTTTGAAGTCTCGGAGTTAGCGGGAAATAATACATCTGCTTCTAAGGTACTAAGTTTCCTTTCATAGAACGCTTTCTAGGCTTAAACCTAGATTGTCTATAAAATTTGCATTCTTGTAATTCCACATCATTACCCCAATACAACATTCATCCCAATTTGCAACAATCAATTTTTTCAACAGGCAAACTAAGACCTTTAATAAGTTTCTTTATATTGTAAAAACTATCAACCATTGTGTGATCAGGAGGCAATGATTCATTATACCATCCAAGAATTTTATCAAAACT
>JANQAP020000583.1:282283-293177 GCA_026874005.2 Erythroxylum coriaceum
TCAAATAAATACATATACGGGATCCCTTGATTGACTAATCATATTTACATCAGTTCCTTTAACTTTAAATAGAAAGATACTCTCTCTAGAACTATGAGAATATAGAATAGGTTTAGAAATTTCATAAGTTTCTTTTAGTTAGTAAAGTATATTCATTTAACAAATGGTGATTCTTTATCATTGAACAACTTTCACAGTTGCGTAGTAAATAAGATCATACATGGAACTTTAATTGGATGTATACCATACCCACAATTGTTATTAGGTATTGATCAGACATACAAAAATATGAAACTTTTACGTCCAGCATTAATGATGTGTTTTGGGTTTACAAGATCAATATAAAAGATCTAAAAATACTTTTGGAACAAAATCAAATACAAACAAAGATAAGCTAAACTGTACAAACATTAATTGGAATTATGAGTATGTGTTATAAAGATAGGTTAGACTATGATCTCTTATATTTTTAGTGTATCAAGAACTTATATTTTAGTGCCTTAAAATTTTCAAACCTAAGTAAGGATAACAACAAACACATTATTGGGAACAACGATATTGTGTACCATTATTTGTGCCTCACATTGGACTAAACTTAATTTCTGATTCAATAAGAATGAGTTAGAGTTTATATTAAAATTAAAAACTAAAAGATTATATTCACTAGTGAAAAAGTAAGACGTTTGTAAGGGTTTCTTTTCATTGTTGGTAAAGAAGATGATTTCTTATTATTTCTTATTTACTATAAGCTTTCCTTTCCCCTTAAAAGAATCTACTTTACTTCAAGATTTTTATCACCTTTTCTTATTTCATATTGTAAGAATAAAATTAAGCATTCAAAGTATCGAGTTACTTGACTAATGCCTTAAAAAAGTTTTGTTTAGTGAAATTTAAGGAGCTTAAAAAGTTATTTTGAATATGATACTTAAGCTATATAGAAGAGTGCTAAAGGACTCTTTTAGATATAGGATTTGCCTTAAGACCAAAGAGTTTATTTTTTCCCCAAAGGGCTTGTTGCTCTACATGTGGAAGTTTCAGTATTAATACAAGATTTGTTTGACATTTGAAACCTACAAATCTGAAAAATAGTTTACAATATGTTTAATTGATAGATTTATCTCCCACAAAAAATGTTAAATGATGTATACAAAATTTAGGCAGAAAATATAACCAAACAAAAATAAAATCTAACTACAACCGCTGTTTATACTATAATCTAAATATAATGCATTACAAAAATATACCTCAACTGATGATTAAACCAATACGATTTATGACGGCACTTACAATCAAACTATACAATCAAACCACAAATAGAAACCCAAATGATCAAAGCAGTGTAACCAGTAAAAAACAAAACCCACTCACCTCAACAGATGATTAAATGAAGACGCAGAAGGAAGGATGGATAAAAACACAAACGTAGAACAATGATGCAGAAGGGTCTGAAGCCCGCGAAGGAAGAAGACGCAAAAGGGAACTGAAGCACACGAAGCACCAGACGGCGACAAAGAACTGGTGGCAGAAGAGAAAATGAAAGAGAGCTGACAAAAATGAAAGAGAAAATGAGGGGGGAGCTTCAGTCGTGTAAGTTAGACGCTTAAACAAAACTCTTAAACCAACGACGACATTTAGGTTTTAATTTTATCAATTTACGACAGAAACAAGTCCCATTAGTAAATATACCGACGAAAATGGATATTTCTTCGTTATATTTCGTTGGAAAATTTGCGGCGATAATTTCCCTCCATCTTTACCGACAGAAAATTTGTCCATCGCTAAATGCAAATTTTCCAACAACTTTACCGACAGGCATTGATTTTTTGTCACTAATTACCTATGGTATTTGTTCCGTCGGTAATATTCTGTTGGTAATTTATGATTTTCTTATAGTGTTTCATGTAGGCATCCCCTGTCTAAAGAAAATTACTTATGATTTTCTCAAGGCCCTTGGTGATAATTCTAGAAAGTGCCATATGAGATATCCAATAAGCATTTAAGTTATTCAGAATTGATTTAATAAGTGGAGTCATAACTCATAAGCTTATGTTTGCCCAATGGCTAATCATCTTATGAATAAAATCAAAGATGGCTTGATAATCAACAAAAGTTGGTCTCTTAGTAGTTATAGAAATACCAAGATATTTTAAGGGTAGCTTTCCCAACCTAAACCCTGTAATAGAAACAAGCTAACGATATGATCTTTGACAAAATTAGATATAATAGTGAAGCTCTATTCCTTATTGAAGCTTAAACTTGAAAGTGAGTAGAAGCTCTTTAAAGAGTCTATGACAACCTTAATAGTAAGAGGCTTAGTCTTGCAAAAGAGTAGCAAATCATCAATAAAAGACAAATTGAAGATTATATACTTCAAACACTGATGATGAAATTTAAAGTAAAGGTCCCTTATAATATTTAAATAAGTAATCCTAGAGAACACTTCAATGCAAATTACAAATAAAAGGTGAAATAGCATCACTTTGCCTAATGCCTCTACCACTTTTAAACATAATAGTAAGCTCACCATTGACTAAGATACTAAAAGTGGTTGGAGAGATACATTGATGGATCCAGGTGAAAAACAAGTTAGGAAAGTTAGGTGCTTTCAGTGCTTGAATAATAAAACTCTAATTTGTAGTATCAAAATAATTAGGGAAATCTATTTTTCATAGCACATAATTGTTTAAAACTCCTACTTTGGTAGCCTTTGAACCATTACTAAGCCCAAAGATTGTTATCCCCCAATTCTTCTACCTTTAATGAAAGCTCCTTGAGATTTACAAATCAAAGATTTGTATACAAAGTTGAGTCTAGAAGTAATGATGTTTTAGATAATTTTGTAAAGGTATTACAAAAAGAGATGGGTCTAAACTCTTTAAGTGAGCTAGTTTTCGAGGATTTAGGTACAAGGCAAATAGAAGTCATATTGAATTATTTAAGGAGCTCACTATCTTAAAGAATTCCTAAATAACTTAATAAACATGATGTTTGATGAGATGCCAAGATACTTGGAAGAATTAAGTGTTAAACCTATCTAGTCCAAGTACTTTATTAGGATTGAAAAACCATTTCAATCTCAAGTATGTCAACTTCTTTATTTAGCTTCATAACTTGAATCTAACAAATGGACTTAAAATTAAAGTCCTTAAGAGATAAAGTATAAGTACCATAAGAAGTGATAATACTAAGAAATTTTGAAAATAATTAAGTGCCATATCCTTAGCTGCTTTTGGTCCTCTACCTTAAGTCTGCCTCATCATAAAGACAAGATTATTTTATTAGAGTTCCTTTTGGAAAGGATAGACTTAAAGAAAAGGAAAACTTCTTGTCCCCCTACCATTAAACCATTTCCTTCTTTTTAAGAATGGAGCTTCTAATATCTAAAGCTCTAATATGGTTATAGAGATCCACTTTCTCCTCCTTAATTAAAGTTAAGTTAGTTGGGTCAAGTTGGAGTTAAGTTTGTATTTCAACAAGCTTGCTCTTAGTGACTTATACTTATCGACATCTATTAGTGGAATTCTTCAAATGAAGCTCCTTAAGACCAAATTTTATATAATGGAATTTCTTGAAACACTTAAATTATTCAAAGCATTCCACCTCTAAGTCCATTTTTCCCTTAATGACCTCCCCAAAATCCTCCATCTTTGCTAAATAGTTCAAGAACTTAAATGAAGCCAAAACCTCATCATTGCTAGGGAAGTGATGCACTCTTATATGAGTGTGGTCAGAGTATAAGGAACTCTTGAACATGGCCAAGCTTTTTAGGAATTAGATTAACTAATGCTAGTTCATAAGAACCCTATCTAATTTTTTCTCATGATCTAGTTTGATGTAATTCTCTCCTTGAGCCTCCATAAAAAAGAATGTGTAGTTGAAATTACCAAGCAGGATCCATGGAATTGACAAGCTAAAAGCCCTCATAAGAAGGGATTCTATAGGTTGACTCTTTAAAAACAAAAATTAAAGGTATAGAAGAATGAAAAAAGGTTTTATAATTACTATTATATGAAATTAATCAACAAATGAATAGCTTATTCATTAGTAAAGGAGCTAATAACTTTAATCTTATCTGGATAAAAAAATAACTTATTCTCACTTTTAAGTGAAACTGATGATTGGAAATAAATTACTAGCCATTTCTTTTCCTGAACCAAAGCTCTTTACGACTTGAATCTTTGAGCTTTATTTCAAAAAGTATAAAAAAATCAAAGGTTTAATTTAAGAAACATAATTAACAATAACTTATTGTTTATTGGGGTTGTTAATACCTTTTATGTTCCAAGTTATGATAGTCATAAAGAAGGGTTAGAAGAGTATTCCCTCTTACCACTCTTACCCTTTACTTTCTTACTATATTGCCTTTTGACAATAGGGTAAAGGAGATAGAGTTACCTGAACTAGTTGATTGAGTAACCATATCAGTATTTTTACTAGCACCTAAATGACTGGGAGAAGAAACACTAGAGTTGGGAGCCTCAAGAATCAAATCAAGTTTGTTCTTTTTAAACATACTAGTTTGCCTCAAGTATTCACCATTTGATGTATCCTTCTGAAGAGCTCACATAATAATTAAAGGGAAAAAAACCTTATATTAATTGAGCTACTAAAAGCAAGGTTAGGCAAGTTGGTTAACTGGATCAACTCATTAACAAATGTGTCAAGCGCTTCAAAACACATAATACTAGTTCGGGCATCATATTACACATTATTATCAAGGCCAGATTAAATATTACTTACTATCATCACTTTGCTCACAATAATAGATAACTCATTACTTATTGGCTCATAGTTTGAAGATGGATTTTGGGGGGTTTAAACTCATTAATTCATCATAATCTTCTTTTTGAAAAATTTTGCCAGTCCTTCACCTTTCTTTACCTAGGTATATGGAGTCAATTGCCAATGGTAGGTAATACGAACAACATCCTCTACTAACTCTTTTTGATCATCCATTCGCATCAAGGGAATTACCTCAGGGAACTTCCTAGATAATTCCACCTAAGCACACAACCTAATGAACCTTATTCTCTTCAAGGAGGTTACATATTCATCTGTAGAAAGAAGTTAACCTATATAACTAGCTAAGTAGTTTAGACTAGTTATGGACAAATATTTAAAGGGCACATTATAAATATTAATCCATGATAAAACTTGCTTAAACTTCATCTAATCCATCTTCATCCCCCGAGACCAACTTTATAAAAAAATTAGAATATCCTTGATGTGCCAAGGTCTATCTTTAAAGACTTTGTGAACTTCTTCTATAAAGTTGAACTTAAAGATAAATAGTACTTAAAGGATGATGAATGTTTCACTCGGTCCTATTTTACCTCATTGAATCTTAGACCATGCAACCATAAAAGAAAATGCATATCTCTTATTAAAAAAGAACCTTGCTAAGCTGGCATTCCACATGAGTGCTTCTTGTAATAAAATGCCCTTCAAGGGATAGACAATTGTATGACCATCTTTATATGAATGGGGAAAGTATCTCAGTTTAGCCAAGGGGGAGAGGTCACTGACCACCTAGAACCAGGTCTTCCTAGAGGGGGTCTAAAGGGTTGACAGAAGCATTAGGAGCAACAGGATTTTCCTTGACCAACAAGCGAATGTTAGCTAAGGTTGAAGAGGAAGGTTGGGGCTCAACCAAGGCATGGGTAGTAAAGACAAGTTCTATGTAAGAGCGAAGGGGGTTAAAGGTGGAAATTTTCTTTATAAGACATTGTTATAACCAAGAATAGAAGGAGTAGTAGCCATAAAGATGGTAAAAAAAATAAAGTTATAAGGCAGAGTAAGTTTGTTAAATTACCATTCCAAAAATGATAATAACTTATATATTGGCACATAAAGAGGAAGGAGAAAATAATTAAAGTACTCCTTAGTTGCCAAGGACTACAAAAGGGAACAAAGTGAACAAAAATAAAAAGATATAAGCAAAACTCCAATAGAAGTAACAAAGATGGAGGGGAAATGGTAGAGCAAGAGAGCAAAGAGTGATGGAAGACAATAGAATAAGATAGCAAATCTAAGGGACTAGTGCGGTAAAGCTATAATGAAACCTCTGAATAGTTAGAAAGAAGTAGTTCCCTCTCACACTAGACATGACTCCAATAATGACTTGTGATGATATTAACATTGATGCTTCATGGTAGATTAAATTCATCCAAACATAACATAAAGTCTTTTTTCTTATTTTTTAATGTATTTGGTGGAAATTAGGTGTGAAACTATAAAGAGACCTCATAAACCATAAGTTAATTGTTTTCTTTAATAGAGTTTCAATTTTCAACAAACTTAGTATTTAACTAACTACATCAATGCATACTCGTAAGCATTACAGATCTGCTTATAGTAGAAAAATGTGATGATATTTAAATGACGCCTAACAGAAAATACATATTAGTTTCTAAGATGACTATATAAATCTCAAAAGAGGATGTGCATAAGACAACTATAGAGATGAAAACTTATATAAATTTCCCACTATGATTGTCCTTAATATAAACAATATTAAGATGTAATTAATATTGGTTTTTATCTTACAATTAATCATTTCATTTTATATTTATGACATAATTTTTTATATATTATCTTATACATAATTAATTAATAAGATAAAGTCAATGCAATAAATATATTTAACAAATAAAATTATGATGAAATCATAATTATGAAATCCATATAAAATATATGTATTATCTTTTAGTTATTTTTACTCATTCCTCTATTAAGATAAGATATTAATAGAAAAAAAACAGCACATATTATGTTTTTTCATAAAAGAAAATAGTGAATCTCTTAGAATAAAGCATAAAAGATATTTAAACGAATATGTTAGTACTTGTAAGATATTAAGTTTACTAAATTAATCTGACATAAGAATTATATAAGAAACATTACCTGTGTGTATATAAAAATTTTCATAGAAATGATTATATAAATGATCATTTGACTAGAGATTTCTAGAGTATTTTATATAAAAATTGTTTTGTTTCCATACTATTTATGATCAATCCTAATTAAGGTAACTTGATTGATAGTCATTTGCTATGATATAAATTATATATAACTAGTTAAGTGATCAATATATGATTCGTCATCCTAAAACAATTAACAAGAATATTTTATTATTCTATATTAGTATTAATTTGAAATTTTCTTAGCTAAGGTAGAATGACAATTTAAAAATATTTTTCAAATATAATTAAAATAATTAATTAATAATAGATAATTAATATGATTAAAATCAAATAAATTAGATTATAATTTTGTACTATATGTCTAATAGAAATAATATATAATGAAAAGATTGAACTATAGGAAAAAAATTATGCATTAAAATGTTAGTTAAAATCACTTCAAAATTTCTAAATTACTTTAAAATTTCTAATATTTGGGTGATCATGATGCATTACTAGAAGTCAATCTTGACTTACGGATATAAATGTTTTAATTAGAGAATATTAAAGATAAATTAAAGGACCTTAATTTATATAATTCTAAATATAATTTAAAATTATAATTTATATTTATTGTTAACATATTTAGGAACCTAATAAGCCATATACAGAAAATGATTAAAATGTTTTAATCAAATTGAAGTTTATTGTAAAGTTTGAAAACTAGGATCAAATATAACATATTCAATAAATCTAGGCTGATATTAGATTTATTTTAGGAACCTAATTAGTATTTAATTAGAAATAATTATAATTATAATTAAATTAGAATTAGAATTATAATTAGAATTATATTGCAATTAAAATTGTTAAAAGATACAAATCCTATTATAAACAGACATATGCTTTTATAGTAATTAGCAATCTTGACATACTCCTTTTTATACCATTTTAAAATTCTCCTAATTTGTTCATGTGAGCATTGCTTGAGGTGGGATATTTGCTTGAATATGAAAGTTTTTATGTAACTTGTAAACTTGAGAAGAATTGTAAAAAGGAAATTAGATTTCATAATAAACACAATTTATGATTCATATTTTATTATATTTATAAATTAAATATATTATAAAATTATTGTTACCTTGAATTTGAAAAATATTAAAAAATTTATTTTCTTTCACTACATATATAATGTGATTATGGCCTAATTTTTTAATAATTATTTATTAAGCAAGTTACTAATTAATTAGAATTCAAAACCATCTCGATTTAGTGTATGCTAGGACACTATTGTTTGCATTTGACTAGGGACATATATGTTAGGAAATCATGATGTGATCTGATCTCACTCGTAGCAAAAAAAATTACAAAAAGTTTTTATATGATTTCCCAAATGCCACGATCAATTAAATTCAGTAAAATGATTAACACATAACTCATAATAAAGTATGAATCTTAGTTCGTACTTTATTTCAAAGTGCGGACTTTTTCTTGTTGTTTCTCTCGAATTGTTTGTAAATTTGGCTCATCCTAACCACCGTAGCTATAAAAATATCTAACCTCTAATGGTATCCACCGAATGAGTTAAGAGAATTCTGCAACTGTTGCAAATAGAGTTAGGCAAGGACTAGCTCCATTGGAGCTTAAGCCTATTTATAATAGTTTTTGGATATTTTGGTAATTTAAATGAAATTAAACTCTCATTTCAATTAAACTTTAATTAGAATTACAAATAATTCTGATTAAATACTAATTATGCTTAAATAAAATCCAATATCTCATGTTTATCCTTATTTATTAAATATCTCATATTTAATCGTAAAGTTCCTCAAACTTTACATTTAAGTCCAACTTCATTAAAATTTCTTTTCTCTTTTCAACCTATATGTGTAACCCTTTAGGTTTTCAAATATGTTAGCAATAGATATAAATTATAACCCTAACTCATATTTAGGATTAGATAAATTAATTTCTTTTAATTTATCTTTAATTCTCTAATTAAGAAATTTATACCTATAAATCAAGATTGGTGTCTAACAATACATCATGACCACCTAAATATTTAGGAATATTAGAGTGGTTTTGATTAATTTTTCAATGCATGAATTTTTTCATATAATTTAATCATTTTATCATACAATGTTCTGACTATATATAAAGCCTGAAATTAATGTATACTCTATTTGAGTCCAATCATATTAATTTTCCACAATTGGTAATTAATTCAATTAATGAAAATTGAAATCAAAATGTCATTCTACCTTTGTTAAGGATTTCTCAAATCTATACCGATCGAGAACAATGCAACATTCTCCCTAATCACTTTAGGGTGATGAATCCTATATTGATCAATCAACTACCTTTATATAGTTGATACTATATCCAATGGCTACCGACTGAGCTACCCTTGACCAATCCCTATATGATGTAACATTTGAGATCTTAATTCAAATGATCACTTATACAATCAACATAATGAGAATTTTCATAGACATACAAGTTTCTAAATATAATTCTCATATGGGTTCAGTTCAGTAAACAGGTTTTCTAATAAGCAGTCACTCATTTGTTTAAATATCTTCATACTTTAGTATATGAGATCTACTACTTCCTTAATAAGGAAGAAACATAACACGTGTTAGTCCTTTCATGCTTTATTAATGTTCGGTCTTAATAGAACAATGACTAAGAATAATTTAAGAATAATAAATAAATGCAATATAAATCTTCTAATTATGATCTCATCATAAATTCATTTGTAATGTATAATTTTCCCATGGAATTTATCATATATATTTAAATATGTATAAATAAAGAACACCTTTATATTATTTTGTCACTAAAATATAACCAAATAATTGACTGTATGGTATAAACCAACAATCTCCTACTTACACTAAGCTAATAGTTAAGCATCTTATACCATATCACCATGTAATGATCATTCTACTGTCGGGATAGTGGTTTAGTAAGAAAATTTTATAAGATTCTCTATAGTGAACACTTGCTTAAATCTTACAACTTTCATCTTAATTATCATCATAATTAAGAGAAATTGTCTAACTACATACTTAGATCTTTGATGAGACCTTAGCTCCTTTTGCATGCCTAATGGCAATAATGTTCTATAGTACATTACTTTCTGAACAATGCAAGGAACTATACCAAGTTCATTAAAGAGCTTCTTGATCCAATTAATCATTTTCACTAAATGAAAATGCATTGTGGCTTACTTAGCAACCATTGCTACATTGGAACCTCTCCAATCTAAAAAATAATATTGTTCTAAGTAAAATATACCTTAATGAGGATTTACTTTTAAAGTTAATATCCTTATAACCTTGAACTCAAATATCAACTTATATATAGAATAATGGATATCCTTAATACTTCACAAGTATCATATATCTCAAATACTAAACACCTTTAGTACATTATTTATATACTTGGAGTACAATAGGTAACAACTTCCACATCTATCTCTATAAATCTATTTTCTATAATTAAGTTACTATCTTTTCATATCCAAAATGAATTGTTCTTATAAAGTTATATTTTTAACAATTGAAAATATGAACTATTGTTATCTTTATGAGCAATATGTCTCTACATGCTCCCACTGAAGAGGATAACTATACTCTTAATAGCTTTTTTGTAGATATGTTAAATTCATAATCATCTCTAAAGCAAACTCTTTGAATTCATTATGAAAGTGAAGCTTTTAGCCTCTCATAACCTTTCAACTATACATCAAATGTATCAACAAAGGCACTAGTTCTAATTGGATGTATTGTTATGAGATTTGAACTTTTCAAATTTCATCTTACATCTACTACTTGTCTTAAGAACCATTCTCATATAAGTATACTGTTAGAGTAGTGCTCTAAAGGCAATCACCTTTAACACTTTTGTACTAACTTTATTTTGATTAATAAAGCAAAAGGCATTTTTCATTAATTTGATATTCGTTTATATATGAATTGATATTGATC